>APFE031200349.1:0-10778 GCA_000404065.3 Pinus taeda | reverse complement strand
TTGCTTTGTCTGTTACTGATGATGATCCCAGAACTGTGAAGGAAGCAGTGGATTCAGAGGATGGAAAACTCTGGAAATAGGCCATGGTTGATGAAAATGGCATCTTTGCACAAAAATGAGGCTTGGGATCTGGTGGAGTTGTCGGCTGGAAGGAAACCCATTGGCAGCAAATGGGTGTTCAAGAAGAAGACAAATGCAGAAGGGAAGGTGGAGAAAATACAAAGCTCGGTTGGTAGCAAAAGGTTATTCCCAGGTGTCGGGAATTGATTTTGGTGATATTTTTTCTCCTGTTGCCAAGGTAACTTCTATTAGATTACTTTTATCTGTTGCTGCTGCTTTTGATTTTGAGGTAGAACAGATGGATGTGAAGACAACATTTCTTCTCAGGGATTTGGAAGAGGAAATCTACATGAAGCAACCTGAAGGCTTTGCGGTGAAGGGTAAGAAAGAATTGCGTATGAAAAGTAAAGGAAGTCTCTGTATGGCGTTAAACAGTCACCAAGGATGTTGGTATCAGAAATTTGATACATTTTTATACGGGTACTTTGGCTTCACCAGAAAGCTAAACAGATCATTGTGTGTATTTTAAATTAATTGGGCGACCGTGTTATTTATCTGGTATTGTATGTGGATGATATGTTGCTTGTTGGAAATGACAAAGAAATTATCGAGGATTTGAAGACCCAATTGTCTCCAAATTCGACATGAAAGATCTCGGTGCTGCAAACTATATTTTGGGCATGGAAATTAAAAGAGATCGGGCAAAGAGGAAGCTCTGGTTAAACCAGAGGAAGTATGTCGAGACAATACTGCAGAGGTTAATATGTAGGATAGTAAACCGGTGAAAGTTCCTATTCCTATAGGTGTGAGGTTATCTGCTGAACAGTGTCCCAAGAAGACACAAGAAGAGGAAGAGGACATGTCCCGTGTTCCATATGCAAGTGCAGTCGGTAGCTTGATGTATGCCATGGTCTGTACTAGACCAGACATTGCACATTTAGTGGGAGTATTGAGCAGGTTTATGTCAAAACCAGGGAAGGAGCACTAGACAGCAGTGAAGCGGGTTTTCAGGTATTTGCGTGGCACTAGTGATTATGGTTTTTGCTACCAAGGAAGACCAGGATTACAAAGTGTTGGATATTCGTGGCTTCATTAATGAAGACTGGGTTGGAGATCTGGATCAGAGAAGATATACAAGTGGGTATGTGTTTAACCTATTTGGAGTTGCAGTCAGTTGGATGAGTAAGAAACAATCTGTAGTGGCACTATTAACTATAGAGGTAGAATATATGGCAACCACTCATGCAAGCAAGGAAGAAATTTGGTTGTAGAGATTGTGTTAAAGTACGGGGTTAGTACAGGGAATTATAAGAATAGACTGTGATAGCCAAAGTGCAATTTTCTTAGCAAAGAACCCTATTTATCAGTTAAAGACAAAGCACATTGATGTTCAATATCACTTTTGTGAGGGATATGATAGAAGACAAAAAGGTGTTGCTGGTAAAGGTGGACACTTTGAAGAATATTGCAGATGCGTTGACAAAATCTGTGAGCTCTGAGAAGTTCTCTTGGTGTAGAGAAACAATGGCGTTTCAGGGTTGGAAAAATGACTAAGCTCTCCTATGGCCCCCTGTGGAAAGAAAACAACAAGTGGGAGAATGTTAGGTTGTGTTATATTCTTTCCACGACTAACCTATGTAGTAACTAACCTACGTAGTAACCTAACTAAAGTGGTTTTTTGGACCCTACATTAGGTTGGGTAGACCAACCTATGGTTTTCGATCCATGGTTTTGGACGCAGTGGTTTTCGGTCCATCGTTTGGACGCGATGGTTTTCGGTCCATTGTATTGGATGCTTTGGCATGTATAAATATGTATTGTAACATTGAAAGGAATATAATGAAAAATCAAGCTGGTAGTCTCAGTTTTGGGATCCAGGGGAAAATCTCTGTGTATATGTGTTTTATGTGTTATTCTCTCACATTGTTTATTTTCTGTGTTTTAGAATTTGTATGCAGGTAATTTCTGTATGGGGTTAAAACCTACAGGGGTCTCTTGCTAGATGAACAGTGACTACAGGCATGACCTTCACTTCTACTTGTACATATAGCACTGTCACCTCCAAGTTTGTACGAACCTTGGGTTATAAGTAAAGCTGGTAGCCTAGGAGTTGTAGCATCCTTGCCACAATACTGGCACTCATCAAGATGCGAATAGAATGAGGTCAGCCTTCACTGCAACTTCTTGTTCATACTCCCACACATACCCATAAAAAATGATAGCGCAGATTGGTTTTTCAACACCAACTCCATCCACAACTTGATCCTCATGAACATCACATGTGAAGTCTGAAACGGATGAACACAACAAGCCAAAATCCATTGGATCAAAGGAACCAGTGGGTGAAAGCTGAGAAGATGAGACCACATGACAACCATCAGGGTTGTAGTCCAAATCTATGCTAAAATCTAGAGCAGGTGGGAAGGGAGGAGATCGTGACAGTTTGACTGGTAGGTTCGCAACTTCTCCCAGCTCGTCATGTGGAGCTATAATTGTTTGACAAAAAGAGGATGAAGGGTCACTTGGGACAACAACCTTGTTTGTCTCAGATTTAGAATCTCTAACACCGAGGTATGCTGGGAGGGGTTGGAAAGATTTAACTCATGTGGATTCTTAGATACGTGAACAAGATACTGAAATATTTCATTCATAAATTTCCAGTAAACTTATTCTTCTAGAAATTCAAAGTAGTAATGATGGAAACGATCATAAAAGTGCACAATAGATTCGTCAGGTGTTTTTTGCAAATTTAGAATTTTGCAATTAAGTGCTTTACGGTCATAAAATACGAAAGCATGGCCTAATTCTTTGAAAATGTGGTTGAAAGAGTGTGTTTAGGCTACGAATAAAGTGTGATACCCTTTCTTAATGCACCCTTCAAAGGTGTAAGCAAACAACCCATAGGAAATGTCATCTGAAGGGAATTCATTCCTCTCACAAAAACCCAAAAAGAAAACTATGTGGATTAACAGGGATTCTTTACTTTCACCATCAAATTTGAGTTTTGAGAAGTCATCTATAACATCCTGTAGTGCATCAAAATCAAGAACATGAGAAAAAAATGTTGAGGTTGAGATTGTGATATAAGTCATGACTGATGTGTAGAAATTCAAAACAGACTTAGAGGGCTCAGCTTATCATCTGGACCTCCTTCTAACGCCAGAAATGTTGATGGTGTTGGACACGCCAACATTCAAGGAATCTCCCTGGTAAGAAGTCCCAACTATACCTTAGACCGTTTGGAGTAGGAATCCCAGTAGTGGGTGGTAATATATTGCCTTGACCATGATAGTGCCCAGAGATAAGTATGATAACTTTGGACTGAAGCAAGTGTGTGACCTTGTAGTGAGTCAAGTGAGATGCATGGGGGTTCTGACACACAGAGGGGGAAAGGAAGTGTGTCCCTTAGAAGCCTATAATAGTACGCAGCCTGAAAGGAACACACGAGTGGAATGACATCACAAGCTGAAATGCAGAATAGTCCACAAAACAAAGTGACAAGTTAATCCAACTACACACATTCAACAAGATTCATACAATTGCATACAAAGTAGTTCATAAGAAAATGAGTAAGTTAAACAAAATACATTGCTAAAGAAACCATAATATTCCAAATACAATAACAAAATATGCATGAAAGTGTGTTGGCTCAGTTATTATTATTATAACTGAAAGTTCCATCCATACATACACCATTAACAGCCACTAGTCACAATAGTGGAACATTATAGTGAATAACACCTACTCCTCCAAAGAAGTATACTCACTCTACGCTATGGAGAAGCCAAGGCTCATCACAATACGCCCAAGCCTTTTCTAAGCCTAAGCCTAACCAAAATCTTGGCTCCAAAATCTTGTTCTATGAGTTATGAGGTTCTATTTATAACAAAGGGTGGGGTGACCCTTGAAATTCCCCTTTGTGACTCTTTGACTACCCTTGGGACTATTCAACTTCTTTACAGATAACTCATTAGATTATATAGTGACTATTCACATTACACTAATGAAAAACTTGGAATTTCACTTATAACCTATTTACAAATAATATACATTTTCCACATGTACCCATGTGAGACAAAATAAGCTAGAGATAGCCTAACAAGACAAAATAGTATGACTTAGAAGTTTGGGGAAACTCCAACTCAACAACCTCCACTTGATGCTTCTCGGTGACATATTGATACCAAGCTTGGTACTGTGCTATGGTGTCCCCAAACTACTTGATGGTGTCTTTCTAATAGTGAACCCTTGCCTCCATAGCTTCCGGGTATATGGTCTTGGAACCTTTGTCCAACTCATCTTAAAGCATGTGCAACATGGTATTGACCATGACAAGACCACCAATGTACTTCTTCCTATCTTTTGTGCTCAACTCCAAGTCATCGTTGGTGGCCTCTAGCCTTACCTGCTCCATCTACCTATCGATCTCTAGCCAGACTTGGTTCTCGTTCTTAGCTTCAATGAGGGAACTGATTGATGGGATCATGTGCGTTCTTACAATGACATCTAAAATATTATACAATTGTGCATATGAAGCTTGTATGTTGTTGACGAACGAGGCAAGCTGCTCATAGTTCTGGATCAACATCTGGATCTTTGCTTTCTCTATCTCTGTCTGCAACTTCATTATCTTTGGCAAGTGAAGTGGGGCTCCCTTGTACCTCATTTTCCATTCTTGCACATAGGCGATAACAACATGTATGTCCTTGAGATTTTGAACAACCCTTTTGCTTCATTGCTGAAATCCATATAAATGTACAACCTCCTTATGCATCGTCAAAAATATGTCAAAGAGTTTCTGCATGGTGGCCTCAAGAATCGATACTTCAACAAGTATCGATTTCCTCATCTCTGTCATTGTGGAACCTGTATATTGTTCTTCCTTCTACCTAGTCGCTTGCTAACATGAACTTGAAGTTTAAGCATGTGGCTCTTGCATAAGACAAGGTGGCATCAGCCCTGGCAACTGGATGCTTTCTGACATATGACACTATCACCCTTTCCTTCATGAATGCAGGTGACACGTGATCATTTAGGAAATGATTTCTCTGCACCTATACAATATTCTTCTGGAACTCGTCAACTCGTAGATTGTACACATCCATCACTAGATTACCATCAAGGAGAACAACTTCTCCTTGCTCACTCGAGACTGCTTATGATATTGGAGGTGGTGGAGACTGAGGGGTGACCTTAGGTGCATGCGGCATGAAGTCAGTGTCTTGATCTTGTGGTTCATCTTCCAAATCCATATCTCTCACTTCGATCAATTTCTCAATCTGCTGAGAAAGTTCCTAATCCTGCATCTTCTCACCCTCTTCTTCAACTACTAGTTGTTCTGACTCCTCAAACTATATGGGAGCAGTTTTCTCTTTCATCTCGCCTTGCCTTTCATCTTCTTCTTGTTTCTGCTTCTCTTCACTCTAGTGCCTTCTTGGCTCCTGCTCTTCCCTTAACTTCTACTCTATTTCCTGAAGCTTCCTTTACACTTCCTCTAGCCTTTGCTTTTATTTCTTTCTTCGCTCTTCGCTCTTTATGCACTTTTTCCTCTTTGCCTCCACTACCAAAGCTTCCTTCTCAATGAGAGGATCTTCTTTGAACTTGTAGCTTTTCCCAACCTCTATGTTTTTACAAATCTTCCTCTTACCCTTGTCTGGCATCAGTTTTCTACTTAGTGTTGTTGTTGTTGTTGCTTCCTACGATGCTACTTCCTACAGAGAAACTTTTCATGTTGTGGCTATACTGACTGGTTCATTGAGCTTAGAGTAGTTTTAATAGTACCTCCAAGGGTCCTCCTCTACCCAATGACTTATCCCTTGGATAGATGGATAGTACACCCTCACATAGTGGTTCTTTCAGCTATTATGGGGATCATATGGATTGAAGTATTCAATGCCGAACTCAAACTTCACTATTTCCTTAGCTTCAAAATCTGCATCTTTCAAGCTCTTAATCTCATACAATATGATCTACAAAGGAAAGGTAGGCCATGGTGCCTTATTCTTCCTATGCAGTCTTGCTGATAATCTTGTGGAGAGGTGAATATATGTAATCTCTTGCATGACTAGCTTTTTCGTGGCATACCTTGGTAGAACATGCAAAGGCTTCTTTCTGCCAAACACTCAGATGAAGGTGCCATCAAGTGAGGCATACCAATTTTCAATGTTAAGTATCGCCTCCATCACTTCTTGGGACATGCAAGGTGGATATTTCTCAAAGATCAAATTGTATAACATGATGATGAAATGGTCAGCTAGCCTTGCCATAACTCCTTTGTAGCTACAGTGGGAAAGAAACTTGCAAAAAATGTTGATGGCAATCTCTTTTGGTGTCCACTTCCAACCCATGCCAGGAAAATGATGTTGGACACATATTGCATCAAGTAAATACACAAAAATGTAGAATCTTTCTTGCTTATCCTTGGGTGAATTTCAGGCATTAGTCACATGGATTTTTAATTGAAGAGCTAACAGATCTGACTAGTTGAATGGCCTTCCATCATTCACCAACTGGTAACCACCCAAGTTTTTGGAAAGGTGTCTATGCTTTCTTCACTGTATAAGAGGCATGCAAAGATGATCAAGAATTCATAGGCCTTCCTGAGTGACTTTGTCTTGTAAACATGATTTGGTGTTTTTTTTTAACTTCGATGAATCTTTCACCCAGTGATTTATAATATATTTGGTGTTCACAAAGTTGTGGGTGGTATAGAAAAGTTAATCCATGTCGTTCACCGGCTGAGGTAAATGATACATCTGCTGATAGTTCTTTGCCCTGAAGCTGGAAATTTGTATGCCACTGGAACTACTCAATGTCATAGTATTTGTATCTATGTGTGAGACAATCCAGTGGATGATGTCCACACATGGGAAGGCGGGGTACCTGCATGCAACCTTATGTAAGCCTGACTGATGGATACTGATATAAAATTGTTTATCCTCTAAGTCTTCCCTGAATTCCCTTGCAAAGATATCCTTGATTTCCTGCCATGTTAACTTCATGCCCTTCTCAATGAACAACTAAGTATTCTCATAAACTGGAAAATTCACTGACACTTGCTCAACTTCTTCCCTAGTGCTGCTCTCGACAATATCCTTTGATGCAGATCTCTTGGAATCCATGTTACCTGTAACTACTAGAGATTTTCTCAACAACTATTGTACCTGGAGGCAGAGAGGACACTCATGTCATGCAAATGTTAGCTTGAAACCAAAAGCACTTCAAGAACAGACAAAGCAACAAATTGGGCAACTGACGGGAATGATTGCACAATATTGCTTCTTAGAGGTGACTGACTGCCAGCTAGAACTACACATTGCGCAGTCCCAACAGTAAGTGGGGAGGTGTTACTGACTGGAACTACATAATGCACAGTTCAGTCTGGTAAATGTCCAAGAGAGACTACGCATTACGTAGTCTTAGTGGCCAAGGCTCAGGTTTGGCTACTAGAACTACATAGTGCACAGTTGGAGCTAGGCTTGGGTAACCTATGCGCAATTCCAATAGCCAAGGCCAAGGCCTTGAGTTCCATAAATGCGCAATGCATCCTCCAGAAGACGAGATCCGAGCCAAGGAAGCTTAGGTCTACCCAAGAGAAGTGATAAATCAAATAGATCTTAAGGATTGAATGATGCTAAGTGCATATCTAAGTGAATGATAATGCATGCGAGTGAAATGAGTGCAGGAATCAATCAAACCGAAGGAAAATGAAGCATGTGGAGACAGTCACCGCAACTGCGACCAGTAGTGAAAAAACTGTGTAATGCATGTAACACTTGGGAAAGGCAATGAAAAACTTAAAACATAAATTATACAAGCTAAAACAAGTTTAAATTCCAGCGTTCATTCAACAAAATGAGTGAAACAACACCCTCACAAGCTAAACAAACAAAAGTAATAGAAAAAGTAGCAAAAGACTAGAAAAGCAAGACTTAACCAGAAAAGAAACGACGATCACACCGTAGGTTCCTTTACCTCCTCATGAATGCTAGAGCCCCAAGATCGAATTTGAAAATGAGCTCTGGTAGCATCCATTAAATAGATTTGATCGATTTAGGGTTTATGACGCGAAGGCCAAAAATCAAGGAAAAAGCGATACTTGGCGACAGTTTTTAAATATAACAATGTGCCACCTAATAATAGATCCCTACTTCCTAGGGATGCTTCTTTCCCTTTAGTTTTCTTTCTTTTCCATGGAGGAAAAATTTCATGCATTGTATGGAAAGAATGCACAGTTCTAGGAAGGACTGGGAAATTCTCTGACTCATGCACTGTGCAGTTTCTAAGAACACTGAGGTCCTACGCAATTTTTGGGTTGAGTGGCTCTAGGCTTCCTCTGATGTTCTACGAAAGTACCTAGTTGAAGGTTAGTTGTCCACTAGCTCTACGCAATTTTGGAGCTGAAGGCTCACGGTTAGCTTGAACTACACAATTCCCGAGAGCAATGCTAGGTTCCCTCAAGGATTGCACAGTTCTCTAAGGCAACCCCGGAACTAGGTGGAACCAAGTCAAGAGATCAGCTTGTGGGTTAGGCAGTAAACCATGGGAGAACACAAGCCATAATGCAAAGGATGAAGCTCAATCAAAGCACAAGTACCTAGGTCAGTGCGAGATGAACTGCTATAGTTTAGAAAGGAGGCTCCAAAACAAAGCAAAGGCAAAATTTTGGAGGGTGTTGTAGCTGCTACAACATAGTATTAATTGTTGACCACTCCAATCACATATATCATTTCCCTTAATGGATCACTTAATTAATACACCATTGGGAGACAGTTGGAACAAGGAAAAAATTGAAGAACACCAAGAAAATATGCTTATGTTATGTCTCAGGGATGGGCAATATTTTCTTGGGAGGTGGAGTTGACAACTGGGAGAATTAAATAATAGTTGTTGGATCTTGATCATTCAATCCATGATGACATCCATGTGGAATCCCTCTCTCTTGTTATTAAATTTTAATGCTGGTAAATTCAACCACAATACACTCCTCCAACATATTTGAGTGGTAAAATTTCATTTTGAAGGAAATATGGCAGTGGTGAGGATGGAGCATTGTTCCTTTTCTGAATTGCATATGGAGAGGAAATTAATTGTGACAATATGTGCGCCTCGATAGAAATGGAGAAATGAATTATATTAAGGAACTCGGTGATGCAAATTAATCACTGAATAATATGTGTGCAGGGAAGGATAACTTGTAAAATGGCTTTAGCAAGCAATAACGGAAGTGGTGGTGGTGCAAAGGAACAAGGAAACCCGAGCAATGAAAATATGGAGGCCTTGATTTAAAATAAATTGAAGCAAGTTGTATAGGAGATTCATGATCAAATGATGATGATTTTGACCCACCTTGTAGGAATTGGCAAGGATATGGAGCTGCTTCAGAAATCTATGGAGCATTTGAATACTAGAATGATTAATCTAAAACTCGAGGTGGGGGATATTGG
The DNA here is from genome assembly GCA_000404065.3 of Pinus taeda. Taxonomy (NCBI): domain Eukaryota; kingdom Viridiplantae; phylum Streptophyta; class Pinopsida; order Pinales; family Pinaceae; genus Pinus; species Pinus taeda. The sequence goes on along the minus strand of APFE031200349.1, from coordinate 1,272 downwards.
GTTTAAAGTGGAAGAAGCTATTGTCGGTGTGCTTAAGGAGGTCTTCAGGTTGAGTGATACACCCACTCTCATGGCTGAGGGGGTGGAAGAATAGGAGCGTCGTGGACCTAAGATGAACTTGGATCCTGACCGAACTTCTGAAGCGGCCCAAGAGGATAAAACTCTAGAAACAATGGAAAACAAAGGGTAGTTTGTCACCTCTTAGTTTATATGTTCTGCCATATTATCAAGCTATGTGGTTTATTTTGGAGATTATATTATATAAATGTTATAATAAGTATAGGTAGAAATAAAAGGGGTAGCATTATATACTATTCAGACTTATCTCTACAAATCTATGAAACATAGAAGAATTTGAATGCAAGGAACCTGGCACGTTTCCAGTTTTGATTCACAAAAATGCTACCCTTTTATTTGAAACAAAAAGGAACATGAAAGTTTTCAAAGGTTATGTGAAGAACAATAATAGGCCAGAAGATTGAATAGCTTAAAACTACATTGTGGAGGAATCCATCAAATTTTGCGTTGGATATGTCCACAATATGGAATATATTGGAAGCATGACTAGTATAAGTGAAGTTTTGGATGATGAAGAGGGAGATGTTGGTCACTATGGGAAGGCCTTATCTAGTTTAACTTCTATTTAACTGGATAATACCCAGTTATTTCAATCCCAGAGGTGGATGTTTTACAATATAGGTGAAATTCAACCATGGATAGAGTAAGTAATAAACATGACCGATAAAACAATTGTTTTAAATATATTAAAATATCTTGAAAAATAATTTTATTGATATTATTGTAAATTAAGATGCACTTGAGTGAAATTGTTAATGTGTTAGGAAACCAGCTCACAAAAATATAGAAAAGATAGATCAACACCTTAGAATTCAGCCTCTTCGAGGGGGAAACCTCCTTTACATTACACAAATGAAAAATTCTTGATGATACAGATGACCAAACCTCCCTTCTATATATAGGGAGTCTAAGGGGTCACAATATAATCAAGCCGACATAACAGTAATAACATAAGGGCACAAAAATAACAATAGTGGGTTTCTATGGGGCATACTAATAACAATGTGGGTCAATAGGGGCACAATAATAACAATAAGGGATACAATGACAATAGTAATGGGGGAATCACTAGTATTATAGAGTCCTAACATGCCCCTCTCATTTTGAAAAGAATTTTCCTCAACGCTTGAGTAGTTCTGGATGCTTCTATATAAAATTCTCATCCTCCCATGTGGAATCTTCAACAGATAAGTT
>APFE031200342.1:0-11713 GCA_000404065.3 Pinus taeda | reverse complement strand
TCCATATTCAAATTCATATACACTACTTCAGTTAAGGGAACCCACGTATATACGCAACTATGTTTAAGGAAACTAGCGTATATCCAGTAAACTTATGATTTAGTTAATCCAATATAAGTTGATCTTTAATCAGTGCATCAAAAATTCATTAACCATATAAATAGTAAATAGGTGCATTAAAATAGAACATATCATCACACATAAGAAACACACATCAACACCATGATATAAGGTGGAAATCCAATGCAGGACAAAAACCACCTGCTGTCGTCTTCCTTTAATATTAGAAAAACCTGTTTACAATCTTGTACTGGCACAAACTTATACTAGTACACAGGCACCCACCTGCAGAAGGCTACAACCTTCTCTCTTTCTCCAGCTACTACTGGAAGGGAGTTACAACCCCTAACTCTTGTAGTAGCCGATCCGTTTACTAGTACATAGGCACTGGCCTACGAAGGCTCCAACCTTCACTCATTTTCCAACTGCTACTAGAAGGGAGCTCAAACCCCCTAGCTCTTGTACTGGCCGATATGTTTCCCAGTACGTAGGCACTGGCCTACTGAAGGCTACCATCTTCTCACTTCCTCCAGGGACCACATTTCATAAATTTTCATATTGGATACTCCTGAAGCACAACACCATAATCTGAAGGCCACGTTTCATCCAATTTTCATACTGGACCCATCAACAACATTGAAGCACAAAATTAATCACCACTGCAATACACCCATCAACTACACCTGCATCATCAATCTCTGAATCACCTAATACTGAAACACTGAAACCCTGTTAACAAAACGCAGTCACTAGAACACAGAGCTGACCACAAAATTCTGCAACAACAACGAGATCCAACTGCAACTTCAAATATCATACTTCATAATTTATACATGACTCTGATGACTTGAACCAACGCGTATACACACTTTTACCAAAGCTAACCCGTGTACAGATCTGCAAATATTAACTTAGAACTTTGCAGCTATACCAGACATCAGTCATACCCAGATCATAATATTTATACAATAAAACATGCCTCAATAATTCAAATCTAGTCTATCCATGATCAAACCACATAATGATAATAAATTATAAGTCTTATGATCTCGATCCATCATCCATCATCAACTACATAGGTGCATCCTTGGTTTAGATCAAGCAAAGCATCACAAACCCATAGTTAGCATACTAGATCTCACACTTCATCAGATATTCAATTCTTGAATACACCTGCCTAATGATCTTCTCCTCCTTTTATAGTCGTAGGCCTTACTCAATACCATGGACCAAAACTACTTAGAACCAATACCTTGGACCAAATACTTGGGGTCAACACTTCGGACCAAATACCCTAGATCAATACCGAAATACCATGGATCAATACCACAGACCAAATATTAGTTTTCCAACATGTACGTGCCTTTCCTTCCATGAAAGTGCGTGTGTACGTATATACTTCTTTTGTTCTATTAACCCACGTGTATATGCTGCTTTGTCAAGGTGAACCTGTGTATACCTCTCTCTGATCATTAATTCTTTGCTCTTGACTTGCTGCACTATGATCTATCATTTGAGTGAGTTGCCATCAAGGACAACACCTGTATCATACCTGTATCATAATGCCAACAATACCCCCCTTTGGACTTGATGGCAACAACCACACCAAGTCACTCTCCCCCTTTGACATCAAGGGCAAAGGGAGGACCAAGATATTCTCTCCCTTGATATGCATTCCGCTGTCCATACTCCCCCTGAGCACATGCAGAGTCTACAAAAAGATTTTTCAAAGGAATAACATGACTCCACAACTCAACTAAGTGATTATGACCTTCCTATCACCAATGACTCATAAATACGTCAATCTCCCAACCATGTGGGGATACACCATTTTTGACTCATCCACCCAACCAAGTGGGGATATACCAAATGTTTATACATGTCAAAAACAAGAAACATTACATCATCCATCCCATGCAAAGCGGGGTTACAAATTAGGTATTTTCATGACCTTTACATCAAATGATATACATGAATTTTATAACAATAACCAACAATCTAAACAAGACCATGATAGTCATCAACAACTATCATCCACCATAGATAATCTGCACCATAAGCATCTGTCACCAACATTTAGACCTGTAACCTGCAATACCATTCTCTTGACCAACCAACAATAAGTAACAAGATGTATCATTTAGCCACATAAGCATCATCACCAAAGACTTCTAACCATAATGCCAACAATGCATTATTCAAAGCATATGCTCCCCCTGCACATGTGCTAATTGTTCACTATCAGATCTGATCATGCATATATCAGTAAGAAGTACCAAGGCATCATCATTGTCAAGTTAGGATCAAAAACACTTCTAAACAAAATTTTATGAGTACCAACACATTTCCACACATCATTAGTAGATATCAAACAGAGCAAATAATTGACTGAATCATATCAGAACCTTTTTCTTGAGTTTGTCCCACTGCTTTTCCTGAAACCAACATATACGTGACTGTGCAGCTTCGAACTCGCGTATACATAAGACTTTCCTTTATGAAACTTGCGTATGAGATTTAGAACAGTAAGGTTCCACACATTTAGCTCCTTCTGAGTCTGTCATGTCTGTATACTCTGCTATGCCACATCTTTTTGGCTGTACTTCCTTCTTCTTCCATATCTTCAGTTGTGATGATGTTTTCTCATTTTGGTATGGTGCCAAAAATATTCTCCTGCATTCCTTTGCTATATGTCCAATATTGTTACATGCATAACATCTCATATGTTTCATATTCCTTTTATAGCAGTCAATGGATTTGTAACCAAACATATTGCAAGCAAAGCAATATCCTTTAAAATACCTGGAATGTGATGATCTTTCTATATGACGGTCTTGAACCATTCTACTTCTGCATCTGGCTACAACATGTCCAAGATTATGACATACATAACATTCAACATTATTCATTGGAGGAAATAATCGTCTATCACTTCCACAGTTAGGAGCAAAATATTTTCTTTGAGGAATTTCTTTCCTTGGCTATTGATGGGGTTGTCCTCTCATCTCCTTGTTGATCATTTTATATTTCTCATTAGAGTTCCTTGCCTCACCTTGTGAGCTAGATTCACCTTCAGCAGATTCATAAAAACCAAGATCAGTTTTGATAACAGGCGACCTTTGACTACTAAGAATATCATCCAAAATCTTAGTACTATCTTGAAATCGTAATAGTTTATCCTTTTCTTCTAATTTACCTTTCAAGATATTTACCTCAACCTGACGTTGTTCTTCCTTTTCCATACATTGCTTCTTCAAAATTTCTTCAGACTTTCTTCCTTCTTCCACTTGTTGCTTTAGTTTGAGAAACTCCTTTTCTTGTTCTTCATTCAACTCCTGCAACATTTGATGAACTCTGAAGGCACATTCCAGCTAAGCTTTTAAGCTGATAATTTCTTCTTTGAGGGCACTCTCCCTTTTGCTAAGTAGATATTGTTGATTTATGATTTTATCTGATGCTTCATTTGCTTGTTCATCTTCAATTTGAGGTGATTCAGAATCTGAATACTTGCTTCCACTTAACGGCAGGCTGTCATTGTTCCTTTGAGTTGTCTTCTTCTTTTGACACGCTTTCTTTCCCATTGTTCTACGGATCTCCTTTAAGCAATCAAGCTTCTACCAAAGGACTTGCTCTGATTCCAATTGTTGGAAATAATACTGAGAGGGGCGGGGGTGAATCAGTATTAGCAAATCAAACACTTTTTCATTTTCATGCTTAGATTAATATACGCTACTTCAGTTAAGGATATCCGCGTATATACGCAACTGTGTTAAATGCAACTAGCGTACATCCACTAAACTTAAGATTCAGTTAGTTGATCTTCAATGAGTGCATCAGAACATTATTAACCATATGAACAGTAAACAGGTGCAATAAAATAGAACAGATCATCACACATAAGAAGCACACAAGAACACCATGATATAAGGTGGAAATCCAATGTAGGTGAAAACCACCTGCTGCAATTCATCTCTATCTTCCTTTAATAAGAAACTTCTTTTTACAATATTTCTGTACTGGAGCAATCTTATACTAGTACGCAGGCTTCTACCTGCAGAAGGCTACAACCTTCTCTCGTTTTCCAATTTCTCCTGGAAGGGAGCTACAACCCCCTTAGCTCTTGTACTAGCTGATCCATTTACTAGGACATAGGCATCGACCTACTGAAGGCTCCAAACTTCACTCATTTTCCAGCTGCTCCTGGAAGGGAGCTACAACCCCCTGGCTCTTGTACTAGTCGATATCTTTACCAGTACGTAGGTGCCAACCTACAGAACTCTACGATCTTCTTTCTTCCTCCAGGGACCACGTTTCATAAATTTTCATACTGGATACTCCTGAAGTGTTTCATCCAATTTTCATACTGGACCCATCAACAACATTGAAGCACAAAATCAATCACCATTGCAAAACACCCATCAACTATACCTGCATCACCGATCTCTGAATCACCCAATACTGAAATACTGAAACCCTGTCAACAACATAGTCAAGAGAACTCTGCAACAATAACCAGATCCAATTGCAACTTCAAATATCATATCTCATAATGTATATGCTACTATGATGAACCAAACTGGCGTACATATGCACTTTTACTAGAGCCAACCCGCGTATAGATCTGCAAATATTTACTCATAACTTTGCAGTTGTTCCAAACATCAGTCATACCCAGATCATAACATTCATACAATAAAACATGTGTCAATAATTTAGATCTAGTCTATCCATGATCAAACCACATAATGATAATACATTCCAAGCCTCATGATCCTGATCCATCATCCATCATCAACCGCATAGGTGCATCCTTGATTCAGATCAAGCTAAGCATCACAAACCCATAACCAGCACACTAGATCTCACACTTCATTAGATATTCAATCCTTTTCTCTTTCTCACCTTGGCCTAATGATCTTCTCCTTATATAGGTTTAGGCTTCTCTCAATACCATGGTCCAAAACCATGTAGAACTAATACCTTGGACCCAATACCTGGGGTCAACACTTCGGACCAAATACCAAAATACCATGGGCCAAATACCACGGACCAAAACATAGTTTTCTGACATGTACGTGCCTTTCCTTCTATGACCCTGCGTGTGTACGTATATGTGTCTTCTGTTCTGCTCATCCACGTGTATACGCTCTTTCATCAAGGTTAACCTGTGTATACCTCTCTCTTGACCTACTGTACTATGAACTGTCATCTGATTGAGTTGCCACTTGTATCATACCTCTGAGAGAGTTGCCATCAAGGACAACACCTGTATCATAATGCCAACACCTTTGTCATTGCTGTAGAGCGACTGTGGTAAACAAAGAACACAAGGGGCTTGAACTTAGGCTAGGATTGAGTGAAATTGGATACATATTCCAGACTGGGAAACTCGACCACCTCGACTTTTCGTTTTGGGAAACTTATCACTACCATGCAGATTAAATACAAAATCCCGAAATGACATTTTTTATTAGACGCATTAACTAATTAAGATGTTAACTTTCCCCACTCGCTCCCAACCATGGCCGCTATAAAGACGACTGAGCCAGACATGACTTAAATGAAAAAGGAGGGTGGAAATGATGGGTAATTATGGTATTATGATGGCAGACGCCTAGGAGTTGATGAACGAAGTGTGTCAGGGATATTACGGAAAATATTTAGCCCAAACTTGATTTGATACAGGGAAGTATTGCATAATTTTTACAGATATGATGGTTGACATGTGCCACTCCCCCGACCACAAGCAATTGTAGTGGGGTTAACTTTTTCTGCAACTAAAATACTGATGAAACTTGATCCTTTGAATGACATGACTTGAATAACTAACCAACAACATTACATGAAGCAACTGACTACTAAGGAAAATGAAATAAGGAGAAAAATGATTGACTCTACCTACCTATCTGTGATCCCCTTTCTAAGGTCAACCTTCAACTTTGTGTAGATTTGTTTGAGCCATGGAAAATTTTCAAGCATGTGCCATTCACCCAACTAGGAAGGAGGATTTCATCCAACTATGTGAGTTTGACAACTCCTGATTCTTTCACTTTCGCAAATATGAATGGTCCCATCCAATTCATTTTGAGATTTCGAGGATGGTTTAAGAAATTGTTGTCATAAAGCAGAACATGTCCTCCAACTATAAAGGATTTATGTTGGATGTGTTTGTCATGCCATGCCTTCTGCCTCTGCTCTTCAACAGTTTGGTGGAAGTATGCCAAAAATATAGCTTCATCCAGCTCCTAGAGTTCCTCTAATCGCTTTGGAATCGATTCATCTTCTATCATTTGAGTGGCCTGTGCAATAAACAGGTTAGGGATGGTAAAATTAGCAGGTACCACAACTTCCCAACCATACACAAGTTGAAATGGTGTATACTTGTGCAAGTGCTTGATGGTTGTATGATAAGCCCATAGTGTTGCTGGAACCCGTTCATCCCAATCATCTATGTTGGTTGAGTAGATATTTGTGAGTCCCCTCTCACGGATTTTGTTGAAGGCTTCCACTGTAACATTTGCTTGAGGGTGATATGGATTGCTTTTTTCTTGTTGTATCATGAATATTTGCAGAAATAAAGCGACTGTATCATTAATAAAGTGGGTCCTTTGATCACTGGTGAGGCTTCAGGGGAACCAAAATTGAGAGATGGTGTTCTCAAAGATAAATCTAGAGGCAGTATCTGTGGTATAGTCTTGAACTAATATAGATTCAACTCATAGGGAGGGAATTAATGGAAGTAATGATGTACATGGCATGTGAATGTTGTGTCAGTGGGTTGACAAGTCCCACAAAGTCGACCAACCATTTCTCAAAGGCTTGGAGGGCTCATATCGGCTGCAAAATAAGTTCATCCTAGTGTGATGACTTCCCCATCCTCTGACAAACATCATAGTTCTTCTCATATTCCTTCGCATCCCTGAAAAGTGTTGGCCACTAGAGTCTTGCTTGCAATACCTTCCTTGTGGTGGTCTTCCCTCCGATATGGCCACCCACAACTCCTGAATGACATTCCCATAATATATCTAGTCTCTCATGGTCTAGGATACATCTTCGCAAGATCTGGTCAAGGCCCAACTTGTACAGTTGTCCCGCGATCAACTGGAAATCTGCAGTGCGAACCACCATGCGTCTTCACTGTGTCATTGTGTATTCCTTCGGGCACCTACCAGTGGTGAGAAATATTGTAGTTTCCTTTAAATAGTTTGATATGGCTTCAACTAGGAACAAATCAACATTCGACAATTGATCATCCAATGACTCTCCAACTTCACCTGACTCTAACCGGGAAAGATCATCCAGACCCACGTTTAGTCTTCCAGGTTTAATAATCACTTCAAATGTGAATTCTTGAAATAGTACCAACCATCTACAGATCCTTCCTTGCAGTACAGGCTTGTTCACTAAATACTTCAAGGCAGAATGATTGGAGAAAAATTTGAATGGGTCCCCTAGAAGATAGTGCCAAAATTTTTGTAATGAATTACCATCGCAAGAACTTCACATTCAGTTGTGGTATAATTATTTTTTTTTATGAATAATTTACTGCTAGAAAAATAGGTGGGGTGATCAAGGCTTCCTTCCCCATTCTGAGTTAGGACAACCCCCAAAGCAATACCTGATACATCAATGTGAACATGGAATTCGGGATAAACCAGAATCAAAACACTCGCCAATTTTTCTTTCAGCATGTTGAAATTGACTTCACAATCATCATTCCATTCAAACCTTTCAACTTGCTTCAACAACTTTTCCAGGGGAGTGGTGATCAAGGCCTAGGTGCGGATAAACCTCATATAGTATCCTGTATGACCAAGGGTGGACCTCAACTGTCAAACACTTGTTATTGGGGTCATGTTTAGGATAGTCGTGACCTTAGTGGGATCAACACATACTCCCTCTCTGTAAACAATATGATACTTTCCGAAGGGGGCAATGAATATGCACTTTTTCAAGTTCAAAGAAATCTGCAGTTACCTACATTGATCAAACATCACTCGGAGCATACTAGAATGCTTCTTCAATAGACTATAGGCAGTCCAATCATGCATGTAAACTTCTAGAAAGTGGTGAATATAATATCCAAAAGTAGAAATTACAATCCTTAATAATACCGTTGGTGCATTCTTGAGTCCAAATGACATGACATGATATGCATAAGATCCCCACTCAATAGTGAATGTAGTTTTCTTCTTGTCTTCTTCTGCAATCCGGACATGATGGTATCCAGAAAATACATGTGTGAAAGAGTAGGCTTCATTCCTTGCCACGTTGTCTAGCACTTCGTCACTGAAGGGGGTGGGGAAAGGATCATGAACATGGGCAGTGTTCAAACTTTGATAATCCACACACACCCGAATTTCTTTAGCCTCTTTTTTGTTTTGTATTACAATTGGGCTGACCCACTCAGCCTTATCTACTGGAAAAATAATCCATGCTGGCAACATCTTATTTATCTCCTTTTTCACCTTTTCTTTGATCCTTGGGTTTAACCTATATGATCGATGTTTTACTGGTTTTGCATCAAGTTTAAGTACAATATTCATCTTTCCTATATCCCCCTTAATTCGTTTTACCTCCACAACCAATGAAGGGAAAAACTCTTCATATTCTCATAGAAGATTGAAGATCTCCTTGGTACTCTGCTCATCCCAGTAATATCCAATCAAGGCTAGCTTCAGCCTTTCTTCAATGCCAATGCTATGTTTCTGCAACTTCATGGGTAACAACTGTGGACCATTGGTCACAGGCCATCTTCAACACCCCATTCTCCTTTAGTCTCTTTGAACGTTAGATGCCTTAACTCCTCCAAGTCATCTTCCTCAGGCTCTTAGTCTACCTTTTTGCAAGCTACGACTTCATGGAACTTGGATTCATATATGTGCTCAAGAGTGTTTTGGTCTATGCATCCCTCCACCAGCTATCCTACTGTGAGCAAAACTCTTCTGACAGCTTGCAACACAATTGTCATTCTCTCATCAACATCTGTGAAGGAAAAGTCACTAATAAAATGGGTTGTTATGCAGTTCTAATTGCTAGTATGTCTCTTTATCTCTTCCCTTACATGTCATTCCTTCAGATTTTTTCCTAGGATGTGTACAAAGTAGTGTACCCACAATTCTTCTGGAAGCCCTTTGTGGGTACACCTGGTCTCACAAGCTTGTAGATGTTGTCGAGGGCTAGATCTCCCCCGATACTTAAGAAAATTCTGTGGAGAATTATCTGAAGGCTCAAATCTAACCCTCATTGTTGTCTTAATTTCCTACCATTCTCCAAGAGGGTTGTGGTGAGAACCCCACCACCTTGTCGGTGTTGCTTGCAAAGCGACATCAAATGAAGACACTGTTCCTCAGGAACGGTTGCATCAACTTCATTAAGAAAATCATTAACATGACATATGCCGTTGAAGATAGGAAATTTCCATACCTCAGTACCAACCCAGTTGATCTGATGGATCATAGCGCAATGCCTAATGTTGATCTCGTGTCTGCCCTGTTGCCAATCTTCCCATGTAGCCTCAGATCCACCTTTCAAGATTTGAACGCTCTTCCAGCTGACCGATCCACCTATTATCAGGTTGATGTAATCCTCTCTTCTCCTTGCTTTGAGTTGGTATAACTGATCCAACAACTCAGTTGCTTCTTTGTCATCTATTGGTTCAATAAACCTTGTCCCTTGGTAGGGGTCTAGGGGCTAGATCACTCTGGTCCCTTCTACTTCAAAGGTCATCATCTCCTTCTTTATATCAATCATGACATAGTTCTCAAAGGCCCAATCTATTCCAAGCAATGCTTGGTAGGTGACTTTGTCCCCCATGATGTCTATTAATTCAAAATCATCATAGGTTTTCACCCCTGTTATGTCAACTTCTACTTCTTCTAACCTTCTAGCTGGGAGTATACAATATTGATTCTCCATACGTAGCTGAATTGGAGAGAAAGACAACTTAGGCCTACCCAAGGATTCCCAAGTCTTTCATGGTAGTATATTCACATATGATCCCAGGTCTAAAATTGTATCTTTAATCTAAAAACATGCAATTTGAGCATCGATATGGAACTACCTTCTTATTCTATTCTTGTTCTTGCGCACCCTCCTGGAGTGTCTCTTGGGAAAATTAACAGAGATGAATCCTTCTTCCTCCACCCCATCCTTTACAGTCATTTTAAGGCTTTATCGCAACTTCCCAAGCATGTGCCAAGCATATGGTCATCATTCACAATTTGTAGAAATAACTTGAAACATTCTACTATGGGTCGATTATAGAGTTGAGGTGGGTCCGAGCTCCTGGATTTTGGAACCCCTCGCTATTCCCCTTGGGACTCCCCACTCAGGGTCAATTTAGTAAAAATTTTGGCAACTTCCTTGTAGTATTGCTTTAGTTGATTAAGATTGTATGAACACTTCGGTGAGGCTGGCCTTATAATTTTTTGTTGTTCAACTTTTCGCTAGTCAACTCTAGTCTTCTTCCCCCCCTGGGTGACTATATTAATGTTTGAGATGGGAGATGTCTTAGGAATCATTGGTTAAGCATTAATAAAATTTTATCCCCTCTGGCGGTTGTGCTCCTCCCACCTGGTAATCAACTCTTGATAGTTTTCCATTGCATGTGTGTTGACCATGCACTGGGAGCACCAAGATCTTCTTGGTAAAGGGAAATCTCTTGCAACATGACCCTCCTCATCATAGTTGTATTAACATATCAAACCTATGCCTCCTATTCTTCCTCCCCTTGTTCCTCCACCTCCTCGTCCTAAAGGGGTCTCATTAACCCACTGAGCAAACTGATCCAATCGATTTGCTAAGGCATCTAGTGCTCTACACTAATCTGTGTGGTGAGTTGGTGAGCCAAAAAATTCACAAGTGTTGTTTGGAATATTGGAAAACTTCTATAGGAATGGACATAGGTGAGGGAGATGTCCATATGTTCTGCATATCTCACAATACTCAGTTGATGTCGCACCCTGATAGTTTGGAAAAACATGGAATTGAGTTCGTCATGTATACATACCTTGCATACCAATTTGCACAAATCTAGCAATGGGTAAAGACGTGGACAACCCAACCGACACGGGGGAAGTGCTTAGACCTCGCAACCTTGGGCACTCAGTGGTGTGATGCCCCTCAATGAGGAAGTTGGTACACCATACATGCGGTCATGCAGGTTGCACTGGATGTGGGTCCCTTACAGGGAAAATTTTAAGAACCCCGCCTAAATTTACAAATATAATAAATGGGCGAATCTCCATGGTATATAGGAAAAATGGAAGGAGAATTTATCAATAATATAATATGTATATATAATTTGTTGGCGAATCTCTCACCAAGCATGGCGAATATTTTACTCAATTTATAAAATCTTGTAAGGTCTTGGCGAGTCTTTCACTAAATAATAAAACTTTGTAAAGTCCTAGTGAATTTTAGCATTGTGAACTCTTAGAGAATTTTTTGAAGAAGTATAAAACCATATATGACAAGAGCCACATGGTGACAATATCACTATTTTTTTTTTCACATTTCCACGACATGGAACTTGTTTATAAAATTATAAAAAAACCAACCAGGTCCCTTATAATATGTAGGTAACAAAACACTTACATCAATAGGCAAAAAGTAAATTCGGGGCATGAGTTGGACTGACTCATGTTATCTC
>APFE031200334.1:8781-31382 GCA_000404065.3 Pinus taeda | reverse complement strand
GATGTCTATTGATGCTTTACCTGTGAAATGCAACAAGAGTTTGAAATGATAGGAATAAAATTTGGTGTACCTCCCCTCGCATGTTAGGTATTTCTGGATGCATGTAAGGAGCAGAGCATAATGTTCTTTTACGTAACTCCTTGACACAACTTTGGTGAGGTCTTCATTTACATACTGTTCTTTCAAAAATTCCTTACAGGGAGTCATGCCAAACTTAAAATTTTTGAACCACTCTTGTCCTCCTCTCGGAATTTCAGTGACAATAGAAATGGCTTGTGGAGACACAGGAAATTCTAGCATTGACACCTTAGAATTCAAGCCAGTCAAATTCAATGCAAAAGCTTTCGTTACCTATGTATGTCCTCCCTTCAACTTTTCGCAAAACCTCCAACAACCAGCATTTTTAAAAGCTCGTGCTACAGCTTCATCTCTGAGGGTAAGATCAAGCCCCTCTGGCTCTGTTCTTAGGCACCTTCCGGATCGATGTGCTCTTTTCTCCATCTTGCTACGAATGTCTTCACACAGAGAACTAATAGCGGCTACAATTCAAAAACAACTTCATCTTTGGAGTGCAGGCTCGCTTGCAATGATCCCTTTAAATGAAAACTCGGGCTTCTTTGCGTTTTTTCAAAAAAAATCTCGTCATACAAAAGGCATGTTAACGCACCATGAATAAACATTATGACAAAACCATACCTCATAAAATCTTTTAAAATGATTGTCATGTGGGTGATCCTAAACCTGATGGCGGAATGATAACCTATCATGACCTGGAGAAGACATCAACTGACAAAATGTGGATGGACCTAATGACTCATCTCCCCAGACTTGACATTTCAAGAAAATGCGCTGCAAAAACCCCGAATCCCCGATTTCGTAGCGCAGACAATTATGAATTGACAAAACGCGCTACGAAATGGCTGGTAAATGATACGCTGCGAAAAGGTGGAAAAATGATTGCGCAACTAAATTGGCCAATCAGATTGCGCTGCGAAACTGCGCAAAATACAAATGACGCAAACAAGACAAGACATGCCTTAAACAATAATGATGGAGGGTATCTAACGGTTTTTCACAAGGACTCACATCAATACCTTTTGAAATTATAATTTCAAAGTGACACACATAGAAACCTATTGACTTAAACAAATTTTTTTATTTTTATATGAATCTTTGGACATAGGTGGACTGTGGTTTTAAGTGATAACACAGTCAACGAACAACATCATTGAATATAGTGCGTTGATAGAGCTCCTCTTTGATGCCATTGCACATGGCATATGCCGACTTGTCGTTAGGTTAGATTCACAACTCATCATCCCGCAATTTACCAGCATCTATTCCATTCGGAATCCAGCTATCTATCGTATGTTCCTAAGGGTTAGGATTTTGGAAAGGTAGTTTGATTCTATTCAATATCAAGACATTTCCAGAAACTTAAACACATTAACATATTCATTAGCAAATTATGTGTTAGATAGACATCTGCAACATTTATAAAAGAAAAACATTTCATCAACATTTGCATCAACATCATATAACTTAACCAAAGTAAAGCTCCGAAAATCAAAAATATATATAACTGTTTATAGCTTTTTACATAATGTTCTGTGTCCAGGACAAAATCGGTCATACGACCCAAAAACTTAAAAATGTAGGAAAGCACCCTAGACTAATGGTGTTGGTGATAACAAGTCACCACTTGTGTGATCATGCGTAGAAGCCTAGTCCATCGACTCGGCACGCCAGTAGTATGGCGTTGTAATCTTAGAGGTAACTCATCAGTCCTCACATCTGGAATACCGAGGGTGAGACCCTCAATCTGATCCTGCAACACTGCAAGGGTCTCGGCCACATCGAGTTAGTGAAGGATGGCCCTCCTTACAACCTCTCCTACTGGAACGACAACTGCTACCCTTGGGCCCATTGTTGGTCGCACTAGTCCAATATCTGCATGGATACATGAGTTTAATTAGTCTTGATAACATTTAAAAAAAAACACAAGAACATCATAAAAACAATAAATAGAGACATGGTCAGAGATTTTTTTACCTATGACACCCCACTGCTGGCCAACTGACAGCACCAAATCTAGGTCACCCCGGAAATCCATCCTGGCATATGGATACTTGGCATAAACCACCTGATGACGGTTGAACCACTCGAAGAAGGCATCAGAGAATGAAACCTGTGATTGACCAGCATGTCTGGCCATAAGGTCAACCCACCTTTGCATCCGTGGCTTTGTCGGTGCTGGCAGTTCAAGTGAAATGTACTGTGGCTGCATTAGTGGGATATTCTCCAAGGCGAAAGCGGTTAGAATAGAACCATAACCAAATTTCTTGGATCTTCCGTTTTTCACCTTGGTAAGTTGTTCTTTTATCACCAGAAGTACTGCATCACACCAGTTGAATACCTTTGGTTCAAGGCATTCCAAGGCATACTGCATATAGGACCTGTTGGCCAAGTGAAGAGCCGCGCTGCAAGTCAATCTAGTAAAGGTGAATAATATGGTCCTCAAGGACCGATAAATGACATCTCTAATGCTGATATTGCCATCTTGACTCGGTTGAGATCCATCTCTACAATATTGGTGAATGTAATCCCTCACATATTTTCCCCCACGGGCAAAACCTGATAGTGAGAGAGGGACACCACACCTCGACAAACCGTCAAAAAGTTAGACATCCTCAATAGTCAAAGGGATGGATTTACCTCTAATTTGGAACACCTGGTTGGTAGGATCCCAGGCATTGAGAAAATATTGCAACAAGTTGATTTGTTGCCTCATGCTAGATATGCCGAAGAACTTGAGTGAGCCATAGTTCCGCAATGCAATTACCGTACCTGGATCATGTAAGGAAATCATATCCTTCTCTTCATGCTCATGTTCTCACCATGTAATGACCATATTTCTCCGACGAATCTCTGAAAAACAAACAAGAGAAGAATTAGGATCCTGATTTGGGAAAAAAAAAGGCAAAAATTCCATCAAAAATCAATGCATAAAGTTTCCTCCTTGCACCCATCTCACCCTAGCTGTGTATTGGGTGGGATGCATATTGACCAGCCAATGGCCAGCTCAATATGCATTGCACCTTTCGATGTACACTAGGTGCAATGGGGAGAGAACAAAATTGTTATATGTGAATAGTGTCCACACGGATGCTGCTATTCCCACTAAGATGTTTGGCTATCTTAGAAACAAACAATCAAAGTCTACTGTTGATTCCTTTTATGAAAATAGATGAGAGGAGAACCAAGAGGGCCAACCTGAGTCTTGCGCTCGATTCCCTCTCCTTCTTGATAGAGTTTTGCTGCTCTCTCTTTGTTTTCTCAACCTCAAAAAGGACCTATAGAATCACAGCAACATACTACTATGCAAGAAATAAGGATCTAAATTCACAAATAATGTAGGATCAGATGTACATTAACCATATACAAGCACATATAAACAAATACAATAGGATATGGAAGGAAACAAGAATAGCTTTATTCAGATAAAAGTAGCAAGGGGATTACAACCATGAGAAGCTCTGACCCAGCATCATCCTCCAGCTAAGAAGCCCTTCTTTCACCTCAAGCAAAGAAAAATCACTAACCACTGTGAATGTACACAAGAATACTGACAGCACTTCTCTATAGATTACAAAATTCCAGCCCCCGGTCTCTGTGATAAGGGATCCATATATAGATGATTACAGAGAGGTGAGTCATCTTTTGGGATCTTGATTAGTGTCTTCTCTCTGATAGTTCCTGCTTCCAGTTGGAGAATGAAGATCTCTTACTCATCCCTGGTCAAAAATGGAGTGGTAAGTGTCAGAGGGGAAGCTTCTGGAAGATTCCATGATCTTCCACCTTGCATTTTGGTCCTTTCCATTTGTCCATTCCCGACCATCGCACCCTGTACATTGGGAAGGTGATTTGCATCACACCCCCATCATGGAGCTTTCAGTATGGTCCAGTTTTGAGCATTTATGAGCAGTTTTCAGTGGAGAACTTCTTGAAGATGATGTAATCAGTTGACCTTGTTCCTTTAGGTAGTGAAGCAACCTTTTTAGGGACTTAAGAGCCCTCAGTTTATGGACATTTGTGATTGGGGTTGAAGTGCCCAAAATGTCTATAATAGTTGCCCCTAAAGCATGAGGTCGTTAATCATTTTTGATGTCGAGTGAAATGCTTTGCTATGAGGATCTGAAGTTTTTCTGAGATGGGAGGTGACCTGTAATAAGATACAATACAATACATTATATGAAAAAAAAATTTCATGATCTAGCTGAGGCGGGCATTCCCATGCTCAACTTTATAAACTCATTTTCATGTACAGAGGACAGATGATCGTTTGTGTGACAGACTGATGATATGGACACATCATCCTTTGATTTGGATGATCATATGTTCGGTAATGATGTACATTGGATGCTTTTATATTCCTGAATATATCGCAACCTGGATGGATGAAACTAGATCTGGGGTCTTCAAACTCGGCCAATATTCACTTGGAGTACAAGTCGATCCATGTGAAAAATGTTTTGGAGTCGAACATGGAAAGACATCGCCTGATTACCAACCAATGATGTAAGTTGTTATCAGGCGTGAGAGGAATCACCAATAATGACAATGACCCTCAAGGTACTACAGTACAATCTACGTGGTGTGAAAAAGGGATTTGGTGTCGAACACCACGCAAAATCTCTCAGTTGAACGTCATTGATGTAAACTTGTTGCCGAAAGTGAGAAACTTGCCATTGAGGCATGCAAGCTTCAAAGTACTGAAAGGGTTGCTCCTAAGTCAATTTCTTGGATAATGAGCTGATGTCGACAAGAAGTGACCCATCACAGGAGGGCCTTAATGAATCCCACATCGACGACACGGAACGAAGCAAATGATTTTGGAGGTGAAAGCAAATTGACGATATGGGGGTTTAGGGTGGCGGTCACGAAGGAATGAAGCATGAATGAATTGCAGTGGGTGAGACTCAGGTGAATTGTCAGAATGACTTCTCTTGAACATATCGACGACACTGAGGATGGATTGGTAGCGTTGAATCCAGAGATGGATGGTGTGACGGACCAATGGTGAGGACCAGTGAACGAAAGAACCCAACCCAGCATGGATGCAGAAGGAAAGTGTCATGTTCAAGAGCGACTTGCTACCAATAAAGTTTCTTCTTGTTTTCTTCCCAATTTTCCCCAGTCATTGCTGACTAGTACCTCTTTATTTTTGTCAATCTTGAGGAGGATAACATATGCTTGTTCTATAATCCGCCCTTGGGGCAAACCTGTCGCTATATTTTAGCGAGCCTAGCGACAGTGAAACTTGTTCTCGTCCTGTTCGATGAGTTTGTCGCTATTTAGTTTAACGAGTTTAACAAAAAAGACAACTCGGTCTCTTTCAATTTTAGAGAGCCTGAAAGAAACAGAAAGAAGACTCTGAAGATTCTTTTTCGTTGTATAATCCCTTAAGTCTGAAAAAGCGTAAAATAATACAAAAGGGATGAATTTTGATAGTTTTTAATGAGCCGAACAAGGACAAGTGCTCGATCTTTTTGTGAATAATCCCTCAGGTCCAAAAAGTATAAGAATCTAGAGGCAGGATGCACTTCTTGATGCCTTTTAACGAAGCGGAGAGGCCATCCTCGGAAATCTTTTCATATTTTACGAGTCAGGTCAAAAGAGCTTAAAGAAGACTTGTCTTCAAGGAACGAGTGATGGTTTCAGGTAGCAGTTGATTCTAGGTAAGTTTTGGAATTTTCCAATCACGGTAGTGTTACAGGGATGACTAGCAGAATCACTCTTCGCAGATGTTCCTCGAAGGGGTAAACAATCATATGGGGCTGAATGATTGGCTAAAAACAGAGTGGAGGTGAAAAAAAAATAGCCGCTCTTCACTTGCATGCGGAAACGTTTGCATGCCCCCAAGTATAGCGAAAAATTTCCAGGCTACCAAGAAAGTTCTTATAAGCGTAGTAAATAAAATTCTTTCTTGGTGATGTTTATCGAAATAGACAAAGAGTGTCATCACCCGGCATAGCCTCAATGAAGGTATCTTATTTTAGTCTGTTCCCATTTTCTTGTGAGGACGGGTTCACCAGACTAGTCATATATCCTTCGTAGAAATCAACCCTATACCCAAGGTTTCCCTACCGAAACAGACCAGGGTGCATGCCCCCTGGGTTTCAGTCACATCTTCCTGAATCACTCGCGCTCATTAGCTGGACGAACTGGAGACTGATGACACATTTCTTATGTGAAAAGACCATTTAGGGATGGCATTTCACTATTTGCGATGTGTGAACCAGGGAATGACATTTGGTCTATGAGCTTGACCATTCTGCCTTCGTGCTAAAAACACATTACTCTAAAGAGTGAGGAGACGACGGCTCCCATGCAATAAATATAGTCACATCCAAGGAGTAGATTGTAATCTAAAGGTCCTTAGACTACCATAACATTCATGTGAACAATTTTCCTTCTCAAAGTAATGGGCACATTTGGAAGGATTCCTAAAGGTTGACTGGTTCCTTTTTCGAAGCGTGTTAGATTTCTCATTTCAGGCAAAAGCGATGGCAAACCAAGCACTTCCCAAGCAGTTGAGGAAAGGATACTCACAGAAGCCCCTTCATCAATGATGGTACCAACCATGACCATTCTGTAAGCTTCTACAATAATTCTGAATGGTACCCTGGCTGGTAAACGGGGTCTTCCTAGTAGGTTCTAGTCGAAGGAAACCACTAGGTTGCTTGGTGGTGGGACCGAATAGACAGTCGGATAGGACTTTGATGAACTTCCTTCATGCGGTAAAGGAACGTGGGGACTGCCCCCAAGCTCATCGGAGTTGGTGTTGATGAAAAGAATTTGAACGGTGTCATTCTCTTTCTCTTCAGTGACGGTATCGTTCGAAGATGAACACTCTAAAGGCAATACCGAGTCAACTGCCGTATCGACCCTTTGAATTTCATCTGGTATGGATTTTGAAGGTTCATTTTCAACGATAGGTGTTTCGGTTGACCACAAGGATGGACCAGCCGGATTTTCAACCGATGGAGGACTCGGCAAGAGTTTTTAATATCCAGGAGGAAGTCGTAACGGTGAAACCAGACGATTATCTAAAACTTTTTTAGCCTCTTTAAGGAAGGGACAACGGTGGATGGCGTGATCACCTTCACACAACTTACAAGGAAGTTTAGGATTCCTTTTCTGTCCATGTGCTTCACTTTCACTGGTTGACAGTGAGCATTCAACATGATCGCCAGAGGTTGATGCTACCGGATGGTGCAAACGAGGAGACCAGTCCCTTAAGATCCGAGGGATGCAGGGACAATCTCGGTGATAGTGGTCTCCATTGCAAATGACGTAAGGAGATTTAGGTTTTGACTGTTCGGTGTGTGGATTTTTGCTAGATGATACTTGGTTGTTCCCTTTCGATTTTGGTTCCTTTTTCTTCTTTTCCTCTTTTTCTTTCTACTTCTTCTTCTTCTCAGTTACTTGACTTTTAGATTTATCGGCCTTCTCAAGCAAAGAGGAAGGAGGAGAAGGAGAATCAGATGAAGTAGAAGGTTGGGAGGCAACTCATGGTCGTCTAGTTGCTGGTTAGATTGTTCAAAAATTGTGGGATTCTAAATGACAGAGGTAGAGAAGAGCCAGACTGGCAAACCAATTGTCAATCCTGGAAGTGACAAAGTGGTCATATGGGGTGGACCAACATCTCCCCAAGATACGAAAGGAATAGGATTTCCTTCACGGGGAAATCCTTGGTTGGTAGACTCCATTTTCTCAACCTGAAGATCAACGGGGGAATTTGTGACGTTATTCTAATTTAAAATAAATTTTTAGACGCTTTGACAAAACTTTTTTTTTCAATTTTAAAGAGTTTAGAAAAAACAAAAGATGAATCTAGTCTCCTTCAATTTTTATTAAGCTTGAAGTGACAAGCGCTCAGAGGACCTTTTCCATTAAGGAGTCTGAAAAGGAGCAAAATGGACTTCTCTGGAGATCTAGGCAGAGAGGATTACCAAACCAATCATAAAACTACAGAATACTTTTTACAGTACGGTAGTCAGTCTTCCCAAATGCTATGTTCAGTGCATTACGATCGATAGAGCGACAAACACAGCTTCCTAAGGATAAAGGATGCAGCCTATAGTGGTCTCCCAATATATACGCGACGGTACGTGGGAGCACAAGTCCATACTGGCACTTATCGTCTCAGAGTGGAGGAATCACCCAATCAACACTGAAAGAAACAATTACCAGGCTTTACGATGTTGGAATACATCTCTAGCCTAGACCTCTAGATGTTGGGTTAAGTTCCAAAGCGTTGTTAGATTCATTGAGATTTATTTTAAGTTGATCTTTCTTAGCAGTTTGCCTTTCAGGTTAACCACGTGATGTATGTATAATTCCTAAATGCAGTCTAACATGATAAATAGAAGTTTTATCTTCTTTCAGCAATGAAAATCCTAGCTACTAAGGGGAAGAAAGTCAAGCATCTTTTCTTCACAGAGCATAGAGCACACGCTAATATGCACAGTCCTAAATCAAGCCAAGCACTCAAGATGAAAATGCACATGCATGTATTGGTTTTTAGTTCCCTTAATGTGTAAATGACACTAAGAAAACTATGTGCCAAACTAAATTACTTTTAAAGCGACTATACTCAACAAAATTATTTTTCAAAACGAAGTGAAAACAAGAGAGACACTTTGCGATTTTGAAATGGAAATTGAATTTTGACACTTTAAAACTAGTAAATCAAGTCTTATGCAATGATAACCGTATAATCAACTATCTAAAATAATTTGATTGCTTTCTAAAACTGAAAATGATAGCTATGACACTTTCATATCTAGAGACGACAGTTTGACTATGTTATTTTTGCAAAAGAGAACTAAAACGATGCATAATACATAAAAAAACGTTTATAGTTCTTTGCACTAAGGAGGCAGAATAATGCAAGAGAAGGGAGTATTCATAGAAGCACACTGATTACAGATAGAAAAACTCTTGAATAAGACTAAAAACAGTGAGAAAAATCCATAGTCGGACAGTAAAATCAGTCCTCCCTGACCATCGCACCTGTTACACAGTGAACTCAGTATGCAGCACAGTTACTCCATTCGGGAAGTGTGATGCATATAGGCTGCCTTGAAGGCAAGGTAAGATGGTTACAATGCGAGACTCTGAACGAGACTTCACTCACAGTTTGCAGTTTGGTTCAGGTGTTTAAGCTGAATAAGTACTGATCAATGTATGTAAAAACACAGGGGTGATTTTAGAGGTTACTAAAGCCACTACTTAGGGCAATTAGATTGCTTGCAGATCTATTTTTTAATTTATAAACAAAACCAAGAGATTGACTGAAGCAGCATTGATCTACTTTGCATTTGTTTGACAAATACATTTTCAAGGCTAGCTGGCTTGACTTCAAGCTCCGCCTATATGTTTATAAAAGAAACAAGGATATATAGGCTCACAAGTAATCTAATCGGTCCCCAGCAGAGTCACCATTTTGTTATATGGAAATAGCGCCACACCGATGCTGCTATTCCCACTAAGATGTGTGGCTATCTTAGGAACAAACAATCAAAGTCTACTATTGATTCCTTTTATGAAAATAGATGAGAGGAGAACCAAGAGGGCCAACCTGAGTCTTGTGCTCGATTCCCTCTCCTTCTTGATAGAGTTTTGCTGCTTTCTCTTTGTCTGCTCAGCTTCAAAAGGGACCTGTAGAATCACAGCAACATACTACTATGCAAGAAACAAGGATCTAAATACACAAATAATATAGGATCAGATGTACATTAACCATATACAAGCATATATAAACAAGTACACCAGGATATGGAAGGAAACAAGAATAGCTTTATTCAGATAAAAGTAGCAAGAGGATTACAACCATGAGCAGCTCTGACCCAACATCATCGTCCAGCTAAGAAGCCCTTATTTCACCTCAAGCAAAGGAAAATCACCCAACACTGTCAATGTAAATTAGAATACTGACAGCACTTCTCTGTAGATTACAAAATTCCAGCCCCCGGATCTCTGTGATGAGGGATCCATATATAGATGATTACAGAGAGGTGAGTCATCTTTTGGGATCTTGATTAGTGTCTTCTCTCTGATAGTTCCTGCTTCCACTTGGAGAATGAAGATTTCTTACTCATCCCTGGTCGAAAATGTAGTGGCAAGTGTCAGAGGGGAAGCTTCTGGAAGATTCCATGATCATCCACCTCGCATTTTTGTCCCTTCCATTTGTCCATTCCGAACCATCGCACCGTATAGAGGAGCAAAACAGTGTGCATCACACCCTGTACATTGGGAAGGTGATATTCATCACACCCCCTGCATGGAGCTTTTAGTATGGTCCAGTTTTGACCATTTATGAACAGTTTTCAGTGGAGAACTTTTGGGAGATGATGTAATCAGTTGACCTGGTTCCTTTAGGCAGTGAAGCAACCCTTTTGGGGACTTAAGAGCCCTCAGTTTATGGACATTTGTGATTGGGGTTAAAGTGCCTAAAAATGCTATAACAACATAATTGTTGCGACGCCAAGGAAAATAATAGGCTTAAGAGCTAACCAGAGATTTGCTTTGAACAAAATTGAGCCTATAAGGAAGCGAAGACAACCGTTGTATTTGGTTATTTCTGAAACAAAAGTAGCACAACAAGAGAACATTCCATAATTACACATTACGAAGGACAGTTAGGGGAAAATGGTGGCAGGGATGCAAAGAATCTTTCCCTCTCATGCGTGTGGTAGTTAATATGCTCTACACGGGTATCCAACGCATTGAGGTGGTCATTTGTTTGCTAAAGTTGTCATCGAAGGCCATGTAGAGAGTCCAAGAGTTCGTTCTGCATGTGTTGGAGGTCGTTGATGTAGGCCACCAATTCATTCAGATCATCATAGCATTGCTTCCTTGGAGTTTCCATGCTCAAATGGATAGTGCTCAGTTGAGCTGCTATGGAGTCCAAGGTAGTCGGGGCCTGTATGTGGCCCTGGGAGTGATTTGGGGATATGGATGCCTCTGCATCAGAGTGGAGGCTCTCATTCGAATCTGAACCTGAGCTAGGTATGTCCTATGGCAAATGATTCTCCATATGGTGACTGGCTCCTCCTCTGGAGGCATTACCTCGTTATTGCAGCATGCAACTGACTCCTCCTCTGCTCGTTACACGAACTTGGCTGCCCTGAGCAACCCACCACACGAATATGAACCAAACACAGAAAAACATGTCATACCTCCCCTACGTCGAAATTCTCATATTTCCTAATGCAATTTGTTTGCACCTCCCCACTGTTTGTCGACGAGCTGGGTGGCGCATTGCAGGTCACAAAGGTAGACCGACCACTCTAGGGGAAGATCTAGGTCCCACGTTCTCCACCTAATTTCCACTCCAGAGGATAAATTCCTTGCCAGAATAAGATGTGGAGTGAGGAAGGGGAAGCAAGAGGCCACCACTCACTCACACTAGCCTTGGGACTGCAATTCTCGTCGTTGTAGTTTGTTTTGTGCTCTCCCGGATCCCACAGCCAAAGAGCTTGCTAGTTCTAGTCCCCCACATACCCTTCAATCCCGAACTCATCCTGCACCATCGCCCCAAACCTATGCCTGAGCTAGGACGCCAATACATCGCTGCTCTCCCTTGCCTAGCACTCCCTCCTCATCGCCCACCCATTGCAAATGACCACCCTGTTGCCTCCTTCCTACATTAAGTAACACAAGGGGGAGAGCCCAACTCCCAATAGCCATTACGTCAGGCATGCTACACATCAAGGCCCAACTAGTTCCACGCTCCAACCTACAGTCACTTGTATCATTGATTGGATACTCCCATCGGGGTTAATTTTCATATAAACAAACTCTTCTTTGTATATTAATTACATTATCACAAGTTTACTTTCATGAGAGAAAATCCAACTTCTACAACAAGGAATAGTTAATATTCGATTACGAGGCTAGTGAAAGTTAAGAATTATTATTTCCCATTTCAATGTTCAAGTATATCTAATGACATGTTCCCATCCTTTTTTATTCCTTTTATTTTAACAATGTTTATGAATATGATTCCATAACACATAAACAAGAACTTGTAGTTTTTTATCAAAAGAGAATGAGCAATTATATTCTCATATTGTGAAGATGCACCCTTTCCAAATCAATGTAAAAGAAGCATATATTAAAAAAAGAGCATGGATATTGAATAATGTGTATTGCCTCTACATTATCTAGATTTATCAAGAAATGCTACAACCACAAGATTTACAACTTTATAGAATCACTCGAATAAAAAGTGTATTAAAGAATTTTTTTTTTTAATTATTTCCAATACCAACAAAAGCTACATGGTGGCAATGTCATTGCTTTTTCATTTTTGCACTCTGCGACTGCATGGTTCTTGTTTTTCTCGTCCCTAATTTGAATGTAGTAGCTCCAATTATGGAGCTTGTGGACTTTCAAGATGAATAACATCATCCTAGCTAGGTCTAAGTCCAGGTCTACATGGAAATCCAATTTTGTCTTATACTTGAACTTCATTGTCAATTTTATATTACTAAGACTTTTAGTATAACTATTTTGTTCATCACACTATGTTATAGAATTAGGCATTTTGAAAAACCAAACATTGATAGCCTGTAGCCTAGACTTTATGTACCACTAATAAAATGTTATATGTTTAAACACATATTTTCTTAATACAATATTTTCAATTATAATTAAAAAAAAATCAAAATATTTTTTTAAACCAACTTTCTTAATTTTTTAATGTATCGAAAATATGATAAGTTATAAATTTGTCTTAGACGTTTTGCAAGAATAAAATAAAATTTTAAAGTAAGAAAATAAATCCCTTACTTTTCTTAAAGTTAAATAAACTAAATTTCATCTCAATAAACTTTAACCAGTATAATTATCATATAAATTTGCATTTTATTTTTTTCAAAATTAGGCTATTCGTAAATTAAGCTTCTTAAAATATTAAAAAAAATACACAAAAATAAAATTAATAAATAACAAATATATATATATATATATCCTTTACTTTCTTGAAGTTAAATAAATTAAATTTCATTGCAATAAACTTTAACAAATATAATTATCATATAAAATTATATTTTTTTTTCAAAATTACATCATCGGTAAAGTAAAATTATTAAAATATCACCCTTACTTAAACACTCCAATGGGCTCACAGTTACTTAGGTATGAGGTTAACCAGGCGATAATTTCGGCAATTTCAGCTGTCGAGAACCGTCACCATAAACTGTCAATTTGTTGCCTCGTTAATTTCTTCGAAATTAAGTGGCTCCATCAGATTTAGTCAGGCTCCAAATTTAGTTAGCGATCTGCTAAATTTAGCTAGGGGCTAGTTTGACCAAAACTTTGATTTGCCATAAATTTCACATACGAACTCAGATTGAGGTGTCATTTGTGTCGTTAGAAATCTTGCGATGAACTCTTCGATTTTTCCCTAGTTTCATTGTAATCCAAGAACTTTTATTTTTAAGTCTTTCATAAGTCCTATTTGATCACTAAGTGTTTCTGGATCCACCTAGATCATTCCTCCTCGTTGAGGATATTTTTGGCATCCAAAAGTATGAACATGATCTACAATAAGACTTTCTCCCTTGTCTAGATAATAAGGTGCCCTGACAGGCCACGGTTCCTTCTCCTTCACCTTTTTCTTCAGAGCCTTAAGTGATGAACCGACACCTACATCCTCTACAAACTTGTAGTACAATCTTTCCAAAGTACATGTTCAATGACTTAACCAATCATGACCCAAGCATACCCATTCTTGCCAAGATTTTATAACAAAAACACTTTGGTAAAGTGTACATCATAATAGAAACCAATACCCCTTTTATCAACAAAGAGGCCAAAACATCATCATGTTTATTTCATAAGTGATGGAAAACACATCATCACTTTTACAATCATCTTGCAACATATAATTTACAACATGTGGCCATGGCAAGATACTATATCCAATAAAACCATCTCTTACTCAACAAAGTGAATGGGTCATCTCCTTGTGGCAGATTCACTTGTTGAACATCTTCACCAGTTGGTTCCATCATAGGTGATTTTTGGGCATGGAGTATCTGACATGTGTCTCTCTGATGTGCATCCTTGCTTCAACGACTACAATGATTCTTTCTCCTCCAAACTTTCTAGATCGTCCTCGAAAACTTACTCCTGGTGTGCCTCTAATATGTGCCCATGGAATCCTCACTATCACTAGAATGTGATGAGGTGTTTCCATCATCCAATTGGTTAGTCACTAGATGTCTTGGAGCATTATCCAACCGTTTTTTTGGCATACCAAAGTCCTGCATAACGTGGAAATTCCTCCACCTTTATGGGATTCACAATGCCCTAGCCATTAATGTCAAGGCCCTTCCCTTGATACCCCATCTTCTTCAACAATTTTGATCCAATTCTTGTAATATGTTTCTCAAAAGCAAAGAAATCTTCATCATAAAAAGAACATGAAATTGAAAAATCATTTTTTACCTCCGGCTTGTTATGTTGCAAATTTTACAAGGCCTCCTCCTTAGCTCGCAATTGATGTCATATACTTTGTTTCTCCTTCTCTGGTCCTTATAGGAGTCTCTTTAGTTCAACATTCTTTGTTTGAATTATTTAGTTGACCTCTTCAATTTCTTGGTGCCTTTTTGTCTCTAGTTGATCCTAATTAGATCATTATATTGTTTGTCATCCATCTCAATGCATTTGGAGTGGAAGATGTGGAGTAATCAACTCACGAGACCGTTTTCACTCGCAGGACCCAATTTGGCAAAACGGGGTCTGAAACCTTCTGAGAGCATTTTGAGGCATCAAACAATGTTTTTTGGGGTAAAAATTTGCTGCTAAATCATTTCACCATTTCATGCTATTCTACACATAGATAGCTTTCCAATGGTGTAAGAATCACATGAATTGAAGTTCATATGCAAAAGCTATGCCAATCAGACGTTGACCTTCTTGTTTTCACACCTATAGTTTGGGAGGATGCCACATTAGCCCCATTATTCATGGAAAAGGGACTAGCCATGCTTTTGTGATGTAAAATAATCAAGAAGATTATATTTTGTAACTCTAGTTAAGAGTTTATATAGTCAAAATTAGCCACTAGTAGGCTATTGAGTTGTGTTAAAACTGGCCCACTAGGACGTAGATGCATTCCATTCTTTCGAGAGAATTTTGTTCCATAGTTGAACAAAGATAGATAGGAGAGATAGGAGGTAGAGCACAAAGAGAGGATATGTGCATTGTAGTAGCCCACAGGCTACAAACATTACTTCTTTGTATCTACAACCATATTTCTAGATAGAGAAAGAGAGCGAAGTGGCCTCACCTTCCAGCTGGAGTTTCTCCCGAAAGGGTTTCCCAGAGAGCATATCTTGTGTATTATGTGTGTGTGAGCTTATTTTTTAGTTCTCTACTTTTCTTCTTAATTTAATTTTACATTAATGCACTAATTACAGTTAATTTTACAGATCTAGAAATTAAATAAAACTGTAATAGTGTAGAATCTCAGATTTTTAATACAATATTATCAAATTTGTTTTGATGAACTATCCAGTGGAATATCCACAGTAGTTTATATATAGTTTGGTCTCGGATCAGGTTTCTTTGGGTATTTTTTGGAGATTGTAGGGATCTAGATCGATGAGACCGAAAATCGTAAAACCTTAATCATGGGTGATGAATCTATAAGCAAGCCTCGTGATCATGTAGAGGTGAGATTTTCACAGCTTGAAGAACAAGTCGTGGATACAAACTGAAATTTAAGCCTCCTCATGGTGGCCCTAAGAAATAATCTGGGGATATTTGGCGAATAAGGGGGTTGGAACGCAGAGGACAAATCAGAAGGGGGATCAGGAGATCAGGAAGACATAAATAACTAGCCAAAGAAAGAATCTGGAAAAGAATAACCTAGTTTGAGTATCGTGAACCACTCCCTGTTTAAAGTGGAAGAAAAAGTCAATATCAAGCCATACCATGGCGAGATAGATGCTCTAAAGTTGAACGACTAGTTGCAAGAACTGGAAGTTTATTTTGAGTGTCCATTAGATCGAGGAAGGGTAGAAGATCTCATTTGTATGACTGAAATTGGAGTGTCATGCACTGACTTGGTGGGAGAGACACACAGAAACCCTGAGGTTAGAGGGAAAACATCTAGTGACTAAGTGGGAGGATTTCAAAACCTTCATTAAATCACAGGGTACATGGAAGACCAATGGATCCAGTTGCATTACGTTAGGAAAAAGCTAGGCCAAAGGTGCAGGAGTACACCACAGAATTAAGAAAAATGACTATAATGTTGGGTATCCATCCAAAGAACCCAGATGTACTTCTCAATTATTTGGGAGGTATGCCCCAAAATTTGCGTGAACAAGTGATGTATTTCAACCCAAAAATGGTGGATGAGGCTTGTGTACATGCACAATACCTGGAGAGCATAGGGTTGAAAACAACGCAATCAAGTGGATCGAAGCAAAAGGAGCAAAAAGACACTTCTAGGGAGGGGAAGAAGAATAAAAAAGGTGGAAAAATAAAAATACATCAACCACAATACATCAGTGCAAAGATCCTAGCAACCATTGCAACCACTATAACATTGATGGCCATATAGAGCAGAAGTGCTGGAAATTACATCCAGAGCTAAACCTGAAGAACAAGAATAAAGATAATAAGAAGAATAATCTCATGGCCACTGATTCAAGCAACCAAGTGAAAGGAGCTTAGACATGGATGAGAAGATTGTCTACATGCCAATGCAGAAGGAGGTGAATCTGAGTAGCCTTCAGCAATAGGAAGAGAAAGAAATGACCAAAATCTTCCATGTAAAGATACAGGTCAAGAAGATGAAGATTAATGCTCTTTTTGACTCAGGATTGCGGGAAAATCTTATTTTATTAGATCTGGTCAAGAAGTTGGGGATGGAAGTTTGTGATCATCGAAACCCATATCCACTCGAATGGGTACATAAGGATGCAGAGCTGAAGTTAACAAAATAGTGTTAAATTATATTTGCTATCAATGTTGATTTTATTGATGAAGTAAATCTTGATGTGGTTCCCCTTGATGTAGGTGGAATCATGTTTAGGAGTCCATACATGTGCATGTGTGATACAAAATTCATGAGGAGAGTTAACTAGTATTGACTCAACAAGGATGGCAAATCATTCATCATCAACACACACAAAGGCAAGTAAAAAATTTCACTGGTAAGTGCCAACCAAGCCAAGAAATTGATTAGTTCCAACAAGAAGTATGTTTTATTGTTTTAAGGGAAAATCAATCTGTAGAGGAGTCAATAAGAGGCAAGGAATCCCTAGAGGGGTGTACTAAGAACCAAAAAAAGAAACAATTGGAGGAGTTGTTGCAGGCATACAAGGACGTGTTCTGAGAGCCTAACGGACTACCCAATAAGAGAGAATTGGAGCACGATATCCAACTATTTCCAGACTCTCCATTTCAAAATATTTTGTTGTACATGCAATATCTTATAGAAGCAAATGAGGTGAAGAAATAGTTACAAAAGCTGCTGGAATAGGGTGTCATTCGACTGAGTACATCACCATGTGGGTCACCCATCATCATTGTGCCAAAGAAGGATGGGACTTGATGGATGTGTATAGATTACAAGGTGTTGAATAAATCATGCTCAAGAATAGATACCCCATACCTAGGATAGATAATCTGCTATATCAATTGCAACAAACAAAGTATTTCACCAATCTAGTCTTGAACTCTAGATATCACCAGGTTTTAGTCAATGAAGAAGATACAAGGAAGACCACCGTCAAAATTAGGCAGGGTTTATATGGGTGGTTAGTTATGCTATTTTCCCTATGTAATGCACTAGCTACATTTATGAGAGTAATGGATGATGTACTGCACCCTTTTATAAATTTATTTGTTATTGTCTAATTGGATGATATACTGATATATAGTGCTACTTGGGAGGAGCATATTTCACATTTGATGAAGGTTCTGGAAACATTGAAGAAGCACCAGCTGCAAGCAAATCTCAAGAAGTGCAAGTTTGTGTAGTAGTCCTTGGTGTATTTGGGATATGTGATTGGTGGAGGAGAATTGAAGATAAATCCTTCCAAGATGGAGGCCATCATGAAATGGTTGGTTCCTACTAATGTTAGTGAGGTTAGGAGTTTGATTGGAGAATCACAGTGCATGATGAAATTCATAGCCTTATTTTCAGGGGTATAAGCATCACTCCACACCATAACAACAAATGACAATAGTTTCCAGTTGGGAAAAGGAAAACATAAGGCTTTCGATGAGTTAAACAAGAATATCAGTGAAGCACTAGTTATGGAATTACTAAACTTTCAACGACCCTTTGAGGTGGAGAAAAATGTGAGTGGATATGCTACGGGAGTTGTCTTGATGTAAGGAGGAAGGCTAATTCGCTACAATTCTGAAGTATTTCATGGGGATGTTCTTAATTACCCTACCTATGAAAAGGAGCTCTCTTCCATGATGAAAGTTTTGAAGAAGTGGAAGCACTATGTGATGGGAAAAAAGACAATAATCCACAAAGATCACCAGTCATTACAGTATCTGCAGGCCCATAATAAGCAAGAGAAGCCCAAGCACTACAAGTGGATGGGGTTTTTATAGCAATTTATTTTGGTGATCAAGTATAAGAAGAGAAACACAAACAAGTTGGCCGATATGCTTTCAAGGCCACCCACATCAAGGATTACAAATTTGGGGACTCTTATGCACGTGAAGCCATTCATGCATGATGCATAGAGAGAGGCGCATTCAGAAGCTGAGGACTTCAAGGAGGTGTATCAGCATTTTTAGAGTCAGAGTCATGTGCATGATGGTGACAACACCTTTGACTACCATATTCAGGATTGGTTACTCTACAAGTTGGATAAGATATGTGTTCCTAAAGGTGATCATTTGTAGCTAATTAGAGAGGCTCACACCTCCAAAGTTGCAGGCCACTTTGGTGTAGGGAAGATCGTGGTTAACTTGAAGATGTATGGTTATTGGCTCAACATTCAAGAACACATAGCTAGATTCATAAGAGGATGCATGCTTTGTTATACCAATAAACCTAGCAACATGAAACCGGGTCTGTATCATCCCTTACCTCTACCTACTCATCCTTGAGAAATAATTTCCATGGACTTTATGGGAGGCTTACTGACAACCAAGAGGGGACATAACTACATGTTAGTGGTAGTTGAGAGGTTCAACAAGATGTGTGTTCTGATGCCTATAAAAAGAGCATTAGCTAACAAGAAGCAACAAACTTGTTATTTGGACAGGTCTAGGTATACTTTGGGATACTAAGGAGCATCATTTTAGACAGGGATACAAGATTTCTTAGTGGATTCTGGATTACATTGTGGGAGAAGATGGACACAAAGTTGAAGAGATTTACAACATTCTATCCATAGATAGATGGACAGAAAAAAGTAGTCAATAGGACTTTGGTGCAGCTTCTGAGGGTTACAACCAAAAGCATCCAAAGACCTGGGATAGAAATCTGGTATATATACAACATTCTTATAATAGAGTAGCCCACACTTCTACAAGAAGGTCCCCATTTGAATCTTGTTTTGGATATTTCCCACCTTCACCTTTAGATATTTCATATGGGTAGCAAGGACGAGTGAAGGAAGACATTATAGTAGATGATTTGAGGGCTTAATTTTTTTATAGAGAAGATCAAGCATGTCCATCTACATGTATAGGAAACACTGCATAAGTCGTAGGTGAAGTATAAGGCTAGGCATGATCAACACAGGATAGAGAAATCATTCAAGGTGGGAAATAGAGTATGGCTGCAGTTGAACAAGGACAGGCTACGAGGGCCTAGTAAGAAAATCAAGGCTATAAGAAATGGTCCCTTTGAGTTACTGGAAAAGAGGGGTGATAATGCCTATCAAATCAGTTTACAACCATATATCCACATTTACTCACTTGTAAATGCGGATAATTTGAAACTCTATGAGCCTTCCATGCTAGATCTAGAAAAGGAATAAGTCCTACCTTCTATGGAGGATATGGCACCAAACACTGAGGGAGAGTTGACAAAGGCTAAATTTTTGTAGAAGAGGTCCAAAACTACAAGACAAGGGCAGCAAGACCTTTTGAAGATTGATTTGAAGGGGCAACTTCTAGGCAAAGCTAAATGATACACCAGAGAGAAGGTGGAGGAAAATTTTCCTCATCTCATTTAGTAAAAGCTTTTGGGGACCAAAAGCCTCACTAAATGGGGAGGTGTGATTTTAATTGGATTATTATATTTTTTTCATCCATATCGATACATTTGTAGTGTAAAAAGTGGAGGAATCAACTCACAACATTGTTTTTACTGGTGGGACCCAGTTTTGTAAAACGGGTTCTGAAACATTTCGGGAGCATTCTGAGGCATCAAAAAACGTTTTTTGGGGGTACAAATTTGCTTCCAAAGCATCACAAATTTTCATTATATTATACAAATATAGATCTTTCCAACGGTGCAAGAATCGCATCAATCGGAGTCCATATTTAAAAGTTATGCCACTCAGAAGTTGACCTACCTATTTTCACACCTATAGTTCAGGAGGATGCCATGTCAACCCCATTTTTCATGGAAAATGGACTGTTCATGTGTTTTTGAAGTAAAATACTCTAGAAAAGTCTATTGTGTAACTCTAGTTAAGAGTTGATGCAACAAAATATAATCACTAGTAGGCTGTTAGGTTGTGTTATAACCAAGCCACTAGGAGATAGAGGCATTCCATTCTTTCAAGAGAATTTTGTTCCATAGTTGAGAAAAGATAGCCAGGAGAGATAGGAGGTAGAGCACACAGAGAGGATTTGTGCATGTAGCAACCCACGGGCAACAAACATTACTTCTTTGTATCTGCAGCCATAATTCCAGACAGAGAAGGAGAGTGAAGCGACATCACATTCCAGCTGGGTTTCCTCCTAAAAGGGTTTCCCAAAGAGCATATCTTGTGTATCATTTGTGTGTGATATTGTTTTTTTGTTCTCTACTTTTCTTCTTCATTTAATTTTACATGCATGCACTAATTACAATTAATTTTACAAATCTAGAAATTAAATAAAATTGTAATAGTGTAGAATCTCATATTTTTAATATAATATTATCAGATTTGTTGTGATGAACTATATAGTGGAATATCCATGGCAGTTTATGGATCATTGATTTCATTTTCCTCTTTGGTACAATGTCTGTTGAAATATTTGTCTCATCATCTGAATCAGAACCCAAATCAATAGGTCCATCTTCTGTAATCTGAAGAGCTGCAATCTTCATCTCATCACCTTAGTCGGATGTAAGGTCAATTGGTCCACCACCTGCAAATCTTGCAATGGTGGTATTTTCCTCATCTTCTGGTTCATATTCTTGGTCTTGTTGCATGGTTGCAACCATTTTCTTCTTCTACTTCTTTCCATTCCTCTTTAGCCTCAATTATATATGCAGTTTTTGGCAATGTTACTCATCATGCCCTTCTTTCTCAAAATGAGTACAAGAGAGCTGTGATTCCTTTCTCGTAGCTATAGATGTCCTCTTTGGGCGGTCTTCTTGCTCATGCTTCCCTTACTTTAAATATGTACAACCTTCACACTAACTTCATCAAGAGTTTTAGGTTCAAATAATAATAATGAATGATGCAAAGAATTATGCAAATAGCCAATATATTTCATCAATGTCATAGGAGTTTCTAGTGGAACATTCAATACTAATGCTTGTTTATTAAACTCTGTAAAATTATGAGCATTTTGACTTTACCTTGTTTCAAATGTTGCCATTCCATCATGGCCTTTTGTATGTAACCAATGGCTAAAATTGTCCTCTTAAAGCATAAAAGAACTCAAATCAATATTAAAAAAGTTTACGCCTACTCGTACCACATTTCTACAGTTTTCCTTCCCACCAGACAAGCACAATGCCACTCAATCGAAGGGATGCTAGCTGGTTGTTCGCTTCATCCTTTTTGACTCGTTGTATGTGGAAATATACTTCAACCTGTCTGATTAAATTATCTAACTTTTATGCATTAAATTCTCGACTAAACACAACGAGATCAAACTTGACATCCAACTTCAAAAAGGGACTTATATGAGTTTTTCTACCTCTAGAATGATGACAAGAGGAAGAAAAATAACTTTCACTAAACGATGGAGAGGGAAGTTCAGGAGGTAATTCCCCTCCTTTTTCATGATTCACTAAGACATGATCATCAAGTCTTTCCTTGTTCTCTAGCTTCGTCATTTTCTCATACTCTGTAAATAATTTGTCCACTTTTTCTACCATCATGTACAAGGCCTTATGATAGTTTTTATCTTCCTCCAATCGAGTATGATCATCTGTCATTTTCCCTCGTTGTGTTGCACACCCCACTTCTAGATCAAAGGACTTAATTTTTCCTTCACCTCTTTGGAGCATTTCCCAGGTTATCATACACTTACAATTCACATCAACTGAAGACCCACTCTTATATCAAATTTGATCTCAATTTTTTCACTTCAAAGATGCATACAAAATTGCATTTAAAAGGGAAAATAACCATAACTTAGATGCATATATA
>APFE031200327.1:22980-41474 GCA_000404065.3 Pinus taeda | reverse complement strand
GACTATTTCATCAAATTGCGAAGCAGTTGCATTGCTACCTATTGCAATAACCAGACTATCCCACGAATCTGGTAGAGAGCACAACAAACTGATGCACTTATCTTCATCTGAAATTTTAATATCAACAGATGATAACTGACTTACCACATTATTAAACGCATCCAAATTCTCTATCACCGAGTCTCCATCTTTCATCCTCAGGTTATACAATCTTTTCTGCAAGAATAGTTTATTCACCAGAGATTTAGATTGGTACAAAGTCCCTAACTTGTCCCACAAAGCCTTCGCCGTAGCTTCCCCCGATACATTCAACAATACTGAATCTGAGACACACAATCGTATTGTGCTCTTTGCCTTCTGATTCAACTTCTTCCATTCTTCATCTGTCACTCCCATTGGTTTAGTACCTGGATCTACTGCGATCCACTGATCTTTATCCACCAACAGATCCTCCATCTTGAGTTTCCACAACTCAAAACTCTGACCATTAAATTTCTTGATCTTTATCTTTCCACCGCTCACCATCTTCCTTCACCACGAGAATCAATCTCGTAGATCTCCCACTGAACAAGGTCTACTACAGGCCCGAGAGAAACCCCTCAGCAACAAAGGCGTTCCCTTGAAGCCAAAAACAACTATGATACCAAATGTAGGTTTTAACCTCGTATAGAAATTACCTGCATACGAATTCTAAAACACAAAAAAATAAACAATGCGAGAGCATAACACATAAAACACATACACACAGATATTTTCCCACTGGATCCCAAAACTGGGACTACTAGCTTGATCTTTCATTATGTTCCTTTCAATGCTATAATACATATTTATACATGCCGAAGCATCCAATACCATGGACCGAAAACCATCGCATCCAATACCATGGATCGAAAACCATCGTATCCAATACCATGGACTAAAAAACCATCGCGTCCAATACCATGGACTAAAAAATCATCACGTCCAAAAAACATCTGCGAAAATCATGCACAAAACCATAGGTGGGTCCGCCCAACCTAAC
Organism: Pinus taeda; assembly: GCA_000404065.3. Classification (NCBI taxonomy): domain Eukaryota; kingdom Viridiplantae; phylum Streptophyta; class Pinopsida; order Pinales; family Pinaceae; genus Pinus; species Pinus taeda. The sequence continues at coordinate 40,453 of APFE031200327.1, read as the reverse complement.
ATAGGGTCCAATATCAAAATTTTTTGGGGTGGTGCCCCAGACCCCATAAAGTGGGGTTACGGGTACCCCTCAAACCCCTTGTTAACTACGTGGAAAGAATATAACACAACCCAACACCAACAATAGATTTTCAACATATACAACCAAAATTAAAGGCATATCTTGGGCCACTTTGAAGTAGAGGTTCAGATCGACACATCTTCCAGGATTCACCAGGTAACTTTCAATGAGGACATACCAAGCTCAAGAAACTTGCTTCAAACCATACAATTTTATCTGCAAACATAATATTGACCAAATCAATATACTACACCTCAAGCAAATCAATACTGTGTAATCAAATCAACTAAATTTGTTTATCAAGCCTCAAATGCTATATCAAACTAATATCAAAACCATTAAAATTTCTTTCCAATATCATTTTCAAACTCTTTGGATGAGGTATTAGATATATTTCACACTCAAATATCAAGTTATAACCTTATCTATTGTCAACAAGTATTATTTACCAAACAATATTAAGCCAAACTTGATCAGGTCATCCTCAAGATCATAATATGAATTATTTCTGCCACTAAATGTGAATGCAAATACCAAGGACAAGTCATATAAGTTTTTTCCATTTATTGTGAGATAACTGCATACTGAATCACAATTGTTGACACTTCAACCAATGTACTAAGTGCCAATGATTCCAATACATAACCAATGTTGAATTCCAATATTAATCAATGAGAGTCTTATGCCCATACTGTCATGCCTCATTAGGGAAAATCGCCATTATCAAGTACCAAATCAAAACCCTAACTTGTTATCACTATGAATTCAATCAATCCATAATACAAAACATATTTATAAATTCCCAAGCATCATGACAAAATTCCAATACTACTCATTTATATTAAGTCAAGTCAATAAGCCAAATCTGATCAAACCCTTGCAATTGTTATCAAATATTGTCATATACCAGATCAAATCACCAGGTCAAGGTAAACAACGTATTGATATGCATATTTGAATCCCCTGCAAACATAATATTATCCATAATGATTCAAACATTATGTAGATCTCAAAAACTTCCCTGCTCATAGAACTCTACATCATCTGTTCCATGTCTATAGGTCTTTCATCCTCCTAACGTGCTTCTGGTTTTCATGCATAGGATTTATTTTTTGTGCCCTACAAGATTAAATGCACCCATAGGCCTTATTCTGTGTAGTTGGGAGTCTTATAAAAACACCCTTAAGCCTTTCTCCAAATGGTTGGGGCTTGGACTAGGAGAAACCTTCTCTGCGTAGATCAGAATTTTCCAAAACTTCATCAACAACATCAGGTGCTTATTCATATCCAGAAGTCTTCCTTCAATAGTCAAGTGTCTTATTTTAAAATAATAATAGGTGTTAAAATATCATGAAGAGCTTATCCCCCTGAATGTAAATCTACTTCAGTCATCATCATTCAAAACATCAACCTCTCTATCACAATATTGTTATGCATCAACAACATTGTCAGGTTACGAAGTCAAACTATATCAGGTTCTAAAACATATATTCATCATAGTCATAACATATCAACATTAGTTACTTCACTATGACATCAAACATTCATCAAGGGTTAGTGTCATATAATTAGGGCATCTGACAAGTGTATCATCATAGTTCAAGGATCATAATCACTACATCACTTCTTTATCATTTCAAGTCAGGGCATCCATTCATATTTTCTAAGCTTATCGAAAACTAAACAAGATCAACAAGAATATCTTGAGTATCAATCTTATTGTTACAGTCTTATCACCAAGGTTAACATGCTTATCACAAGCATTAACAGTAGTATCAAGTCACAATATATCAAATTCAATGCATCTAGGAAATTGATCATGTCTAGAATGTGAGATAATTTCGAAATTCCAAGTACACCAATATATGCATGAGCCATTTATGAAGGTGATATTATCATCATATCTTAGGGCTTAACTTGCCTTCCAATATTGCAGTTTAATCTCAACACCATACATACCTTGTAGTCTTCAGATACCTTTGCGACTTGTAGATATTATTTGTCATCCGCATCTATAACTATTAGTCAATTAGGTAATTCTTTCTTTTTCTAGCACTAGATATGATCATCAAGAAGGATTTGCTTATCACATCTCATCTGAAGGTTAGAAGTATTCACATACTCAAATATACAGGAAGAAACAATCTAAACAATGTACCTGAACAAGAATAGTATCACAAAGAAATAATATAAATCCAAAAAGGTACTTATCTTTAATGAGAAGTGACCATCTCCCTCATGAATCAATATTCAAGAGTCATTACCATTCATTATCCATATAAAAATGTTTCCTTTAATATATCCATCGACTTAATCAATAACCAAGGCCTAATTGAGACTTAGTCCGACTACGGTTACATCAAACCTGGCACAAGTGCTAGAACATCTTCACATTGATCATGCTAGGGTTTCTAGATTTCATATCTCAAACCTTTGTCATAATCTAGGATTTCTTCCAAACCCTAACCTCCTAATATCTGTTAACCCTAATAACGAAATTTCCTAGGGTTTCCTTTAAACCCTAGCATTCTTTTAGGTCTCCTCAATCTTCTCTTGCTTCCATCAATGGCGTCTTCATAAGGGTGATATTAATGAATTTTCTTCAACCCAACTATGATACCATGTTGATTATTCTTAGGGATATACTATTCCTTGATTTATATAATTTCAGTTTATCATTTATATATTGAATTCACCCCACAACATCATAACATTACTCATTTTTACAACATTATTCAACAACATATGAAATTATATAGAAAGAACAATATCATCATCAATGCAGAGGAACATAAAGGAACAATAGAAGAAAATATTTTAGACATAGAGACACCAGGATTGGTTGGAGACTAGGGAAAAGCCCTACAAGGGGGAAAGCCCTCTAAAATTATTCTTCTTATTAGATTGTCATAAAATGTTTAACAAAGAGAAAGTACAATGATCCATATCATCAACCATAAAACTATCTAGAAAAATTAACTAAACAGCATCCAAGAGATGAACCCAGCAATGTTGCTAATTAAAACCCTAATTCAGGAGCGTGTGGTTTGTTGTCACTCACTACAAAATTTGTTTTTAGCTGACCAATATACAAAAGAACAGAAAAATTTTCATCCATATTTCAAGCCACAAATACCCTCAAAGCTAAATTGGACTCCCTTGAATGGATAGTGTTCAAAATTAGCTTTCCAACAGTATATGGAACTCCTCAAGTGGAATCTAGAATCAAAAGTTAGATCGGATTGAAGTTTTCCTTTTGAAAACCAGAAAACAAGGAGAAAATTCCTAAGGGTAAAATCATGGGTCTCGACACATCGGTGATCCCACACATCGACGATCCTGCATAATTGTGATCCCGCACATTAGTGATCCTGCATATCAGAGATCTCGACAGTATGTGAATCAACCACTACAAAGAAATTGCGGGGGAAAATGGGCCGACAGGGTAAAGCAACGGGAGTTGCCTTGAAAAATGTGACAAAGGAATTCAATGCAAAACCAAGGGTAGATGGGCCTTTTCTCTCTCCTCAAACTGGACACGTGGATACATAGGATTATCTCTAATAGGTGACACATGGTGGTACGAAGGACACGTGACATGCTGATATGGCATTTTCATGGTCCCATGGGGGCATATATGGGTGACACATGTCACCACTCAAGAAGCGACACGCGGCAGTGATGACATCACCAAGCAGAAATTGGCGATCGAAAGTAGTAGCATATCATGCATGAAAAGGAATTCATCGATAGCAAACTTTTGATTGGGGGATCTAATATGGGAGATGGCCCATGGTCACAAGAAAAGAAAGGAATCAAGGGCTAAGTAGAAGAGGTGATCGACAATCGAAAATCGCAAGTTTTTGGAGGTCATGCCAATGGCACTAGTCAGATAATTCTGATTGCGATATTCCAAGTGGGCCCAATCGACGATCCCACATATTGGCAATCAGAGGTCTAGGGTTCAATGTAACAACAAAAGTATTTCGCTGATAAGAAATTAGTGATCTCGCACATCGGAGGTCCAAGACATAAGAGAATCAAGAGACCAGCGCATCGCAATTGGTGATCAAATAGGTGACAACCTTTTAAAGTTATGATATTGCGTGGAGTTCCGATTACGATTAAATTCACTGAGATTTGAGCCTCTAGTGTTAAAGCGTCGGCAAAGTCTTGAAATGTTTAATAAAGGAAATCAATGAAAACCAAGGGCAAGCGGGCCTTTCTATCTCTCTTCTAAGGGGGTCACGTGGCAGAATTCTATTGGTCCCATAGGGCCATGTGGCGACTGACATCACCTTGATGTGGAAGTACGATGGATACATGACATGTTGATCTAGCATTTTTAGGGTCCTATGGGGTCATATGTAGGTGACATGTTTCACCACTCAGGAAGCAGCACATGATAGTGATGACGTCACTAATCAGAGATTGACGATTAGAGGTAGATGCATGTTATGCATCAAAGTGGAATCGTTGATTGAAAACCTTCGATTAGGGGGCTCTGATATAGGAGCTGGCCTATGGCCATGAGAAGAGTTGAAGAACCAAGAGATAAGCAGAAAAGGTGATCAGAGATTGGCGGTTGCAACATGTTGTGCATCAAAGTGGAATCACCAACTGAAAATCTCTAATTGGTAGGCTCCGATATGGGGGCTAACCTACAGTCACAAGGAGCTCCAAAGGATCAAGAGCTAAGCAGAAAAGGTGATCAACGTTCATTATTTCATGAAGCTTGTTCAATGTGAAGTCCCGATTTGTTGAGCTTCGATCTTTGGCTAAGTACTCGGGCATATGATGAAAAAGTACTGAAAGGACTCAAAGAAAAAGGGGCCTAAAGGGATCGAAAGTCGTTGTTTCACAATGTTTTGCAATGTTAAGTGCCCATACTAGAGAATTCTCGATATCACACCATGGTTATTTAATGAGGCGTGTTGCATTTCGATAACATGGTACAGAGCTTTAAAGGCGTATGTGTTAGTAGCCGCAGTATTAAATGAAAGCATGGAGCGGTGGTAAATTAGTATGGGGTTCAAGGAAGACTTAATGCCTTAGCATGGAGCTCCACTAAGTCATATAATGCATGATTACCATATCGATCTCTGCTTCCACTCTAAGACAAGTCAACACAGTTAGAGAGTGGTGAAGCCAGATAGTTAAGGTGAAAGTGACATGCAGACAAACCAGATCATTGAGGCAGAGACGTGGCCTGTGCCGAGGCCATAATAGGGGCATTTGATAGATATTTTCCTTCCACCATCATTCCGTTTTCCTTTTTCTTATTATTATGTAATTTCTATATTTTAAAGAATGAAATCAAATCTGAATCAAATCATTGTAGGCAGAAGCCTTCACATACCGAGACAATTGATCTAGCAGACAGCCGGAGCTCGAGTTTTGATATTTTGTAACTGTTAATTCAAATCTCCCCCTCTTCTTATAAATAGGGGGAAGAAACACTTAATAGGGGTTCCAGAATTCTACACCCAAGGGGTCCAAATTTTGTGATTCCACTTTTGGTTCTATCTGCTTGTTTAGGAGGGACTTGAGCTATGTATTGCTAAATGTAAATGGACTGGTGAATCAGACTCATTTTGAAGGATGAATGGAAATATTTGGTGATTCCAATCAAAGCAATGTGCAGTATGTTTCCCCTTTGTTTATCACTTCATGTATGTTTTTCTCCCTCTAAAATAGTGTAATGAAGCTGTCGGTTTCACTCTCGTTCATGGTAGTATATTTTGTTGCTAAGTAGTAACAATAATTGTGGTAATTACATATTTACTTGTTTTATTCAATAGTCTACAATACCTGTATGAGTACATATTTACATATGCTAATAAGTAACAAATGTATTCATGATGTGTAGATCTTGGGACCTTAGTTACCACTCCATTGTTTCTACCATTCCACCTCTTTAGTTTTCCATACTTCTGTCGGAATATTGTTGCTTAGGATTCTGTATTATTCCCATCCCTATGCATCAGATTCCTTCCTTTCTCTCCTCCTCTTAATTTTACTACAACTCCAATATTAAGTTGCCTATTATTATGTGTCGGCCACCAGAACCAGACATTTCTCTTTGCGATTGGCCCATTTTAACCCTTGAGCATTTGGATCCATGTATTGGCTTGAGTTTACCTTAATGAGGGCCTATTGAACCAAGCCCCCTTTATTATCTTTTCAAACTACGTGACAATGGGAGTGCAACAGAAAGGCCCATTGATAATCTTCCAAAGCACTCCTATGTCTAATATGTCCTAAGAACTGGTCTACAATCAATCCAGAGGCTATTTCTAGGAAGATTTCTATATCTCCTAAAGAATTTGTGCTACAGGTGCTATAAAAAGCGACAACATGGTCAACTGTCAAACTCTTCGGTCAACGGTATAAATCAAACCCTAGGTTCCAACCGCACGAATAGAGTATATGTGCATGCAACTAAAACCCTCCAACTGCACACATGAGTATGTGTGCTTGTGATTGCGACTGAAAATACCATGTAACATGCCTACAACTGGGAACCAAAAACCCTAATCACACGTGCGAGCTTCGAACCCTGCAATTTCAGAACAGTGTGAATTAATCTCCATGAAACACTTTATACATGTGTGAGCCAAATCAAATAAAGAATAATGATAATGATGTCCAAATGAGGGCCACTTGACTTGTACTTATAGCCATTTGAGGGGATCCAATTTCTCTTTTAAGCTGACCTATCCTTTTTATGCACATGTGGGCTTCAATTCAAAAATACACTTTCCCTTGTCCAAATCAAGTGCTTCAAAAGTCAAAATTGGTCCTCTTGAAAAGAGGAATCTAGTACCATAATAAAAAAAATTCACTGAGCTACCAAATTAATAAGTGTTGAATGGTTACAATAATTGGGAACTATGAACTTTAATTTTCAAGATATCTCATAAGATTTACCTTAGAAGGAAAGGAAATTAAGCTTAGAGGTATCCAAGGGAAGCCCTATAAAGAAATAAACTCTAACAAAATGACAAAATTACTTAAAAAGGGTCTCCAAGGTGTAATGAAAAATTACATTCACTAAATGTTTAAACATCAATATCATCTGTGTCAAGGGATCTCTATAAATCTGTCAACAATAATCCCAAGGTATCTGGATTAATTCCTAAGGGTCTCCAACCTAATTAAGATAATGACCATGCTATTCATTTGTAGCGAGGATGTGTACCAAAGATCATACTAGAAGTAGAAATCATAATAGAATTAGAAATAATCCTTAAACAAGGATTACACAACTAAGTAACCCAACAATTGCGGAGTACACGATCAAATAGAAGAACCTACCAATGGAAGAGATGGCATGGGAAGATGATCTATTCTTGCAAAATCACTAACAATTAGTCAAGTTTTAAGGATAACACTTATTTGGAGTGGAGGGGAATGTTAATCCTTATATAAGTCCCATGCTAACCCTAAATCCCCTTATTAAGCCCTAGATATCAAGTGATTACATTTCTATTGTTGTATCCTTATGTAGGCTAAAACCCTTCATGGTTATAGAATAATCAAATATTGTCTTGTACATTGTTTTCATTGTAAAAGGAGGTTTACCCCTTGAAGAGGGATGTAATTATTTATTTCTTATCATTTTTAAGGCACAAAGTTCATAACATATTATTACATTCAAATTTAAGGAGAAATTGTGGTGCAATAAAGAATTATAATATAAGAGAAAGATAAGATACTATAAGGGGGTAATTAAACCTAATCTAAAATATCACAAGTATCCCTCTATTTCAACACTCTTAATATCACAAATATTGAGAAAGAATTACCCAGTACCCTATTTCACTATGAAAATGGTGAGATTATGTTTTAATTTTAGTAATGTTAATTATTTTTTCTATTAGATTGATCACCACCATAATATGTGAAAATGTTTAAACTTGCCTTTTTTATGATGATGATGATGATGATTAATGTACATTAATACATATATGGTATACCAGACCTTATTAAGGTAAGAGATTAATCATAATTATTTAACATTTTATTTCTATGCTAAAAAAGAAGTGAGAGAAGCATTCCGAGATCACCATAGTTTCACTGAGTTAAAAGGTCAAGAAGGTTGGTAGTGTGACACATATTTTAAAAATGAGATTGAATGTGATTATAAGATGGAAAATCTAAGATAACATGTTTTTAATCTTTAACCCTCTTAGGATAGCACAAGTGGAAAACCCTTTCATTCCATGATGTTTTGGGAATTGGCCAATGTCTAGTTTCACTATGAAGCTCATGATAATTAGTTCTTATATTGTAAATGTTCATTTTCTTCTTAATGCTAGTTAATATAGAAAGATAATTTTGGTTTTCAATATCACAATGATATCCTCTATTATTCCCCAACGATCTAGCCAAGACCCGACATCATTATGCGACCCTTGCTTCAGCTGAAGGTGGGGGTTTCAGCTAGAGTCAAAATTGATTTTTAGAAACCTCTTGGCATCCATGTTGCATAAATTATTCTTACACATAAGATACATATTACTTTCCATGCATTTAGGTGGGGAACGTTTGCTTCCACTCGGATGACAGGGTAGGGAGTATTTCCTTTAGTCTTGAGGTTGTAGGTTATAAACTACATTTGGATTTGTTCAATCTTCCTTCACGACTCTTTGGATACATATTGCAAAAACGAACCTCACATCCATATAAAATAACAAGAGGGACAACAATCTCAAAGATGGCAAATTTTTCAATAAATAAAATTATAGATATAAACAAATTCAATCTATTAGAAGAGAAGCTAGACAATAAACTACTAGGTTTCAAAACATAGCTACAAAATATGGAAGCTAGGTTGCAATCAATGGTTGAAGAAAATTGCACCTTGATAGACCCGATTAAAGAGTTAATAGAAAAACTACATAACAATTTGGCCCTCAGTAGTGTGGAAAATAAATTAGACATGAAACCTAGAAAACTAGAAAAAAGTAAGCTTATTGAGATAATCATAAGCTATATAAAAGATTATTATCTCTTATAATTGTTGGTAGTAAAGATAAAATGATGAGAACGCACTAGAAATAGTAAGAGGAGAATTAAAAAAAAAGGTCACAAATTGAAAGAACTTATCTCATAGAAAAAAAAAGGTTGGGAAAGATAATGAAGCATATAGGTAGAATGATTAATGTCAGGGTAAGTTGTATTAACCATAAACTTGGCATACTCAATAAATCTCCAAACTTAAAAGAGACATGCATATTTATAACCGGGGAGCTCATTCTAATAGACCAAGTTGAGTTAAGGAAAGAGCTTCAAGAGTTAAGGGAAGCCAAAATTGATGGAAAATGGCAATCATTAGAAATATGAAAGCTATTATTAGAGATGGAAACCAAAAGGAGAATAATAAATAGGAATTTGGAACACTCCAGATCCATTTTTGAAACTATCGTGACTTTCCATGGCATAAAGGTCATATGTTACGTTGGGTTATGAGTGAAATTGATATTTTTGTCTAATTGAAGCATGGGAGCATGATGATTCTAAGATCCTTCCCATAGATGGATTCATCTTATGGTCAACTTAGAACAAGGAATTCTCTCACATTGGGATTGTAAGAATAACCTTTTTATATAGAAAATAATGTTTCTCCTCACATTTGGATTCATAAAATAGACCCTATCAATCAATACATTTGGATATAAAAGGATCTATATTGTGAATTGTTATTTCACACCTATCAACTCATCCTTCTACAAGAAAAACAATCTCGACAAAAAATTCCCTCATGATACCATGGAACAAAATATTCATAGTCTGAATAATGAAGGTAATAGCCTCTTGTTAGGAAAATTTAATTCTAGAACTACAACTACCCAAGCTATTCTTCTAAGCAATGATTCTAACTATAATCCTTTATGGCTACATAAGGAACTTGTTTTAGCTAGTATATACAAAGAAGCTTTGAAAACCTAACTAAGAATTTATTTGGCACTATGCTAGTCAAGCTTTGTAGTTCTCAAGGCCTAATAATTTGCAATGTTGTAATCAAGTGGTCAAACTCCAACCCGATGACTTGTATTCATGTGCTCAACGGCAGAGTTTTGGATTATGTGATATCCCATATCCCTTTTTCCAACCAAATAGTAAATTTCAACCTATTAAATGACCATAAGGCTAACTCATATCATAGACCTTTAACCTTAACTATGAAATTTAACATGCACAAAATCCCCAGACAAGAATATTCTGAGAATCAAAAGCACTTGCTTTTTGATAAAAGTAAAATTGATCTCTTCTTAAAGGATTTAAGTGGGAATTTACACCTCTTAACTTATAGGGATAACATCGAAAATATTTATCATAATTTTACTACAACCCTCTCCACTTCCATTAATACGTTTCCTATTAAGATGTCACTTAAAAATAATAATAGAACAACCAACCCTTGATGTGATAATGATTTTAAAATTGCTAGAAAAACAATTAGGGATTCTCCTAATGAATCTTTACATCTTGAGAAGATAAATATGTACACATATGTTATTAAAATGAATAAAAGGTAATATAGAAATAGAAAGCAAGAGTAGCTATTGCAGCTATCTAAATTGGATCCTAGGAAGTTTTGGAGGAAAAATCGAATTATTAAAAGTAAAGAAAATAATTTGATCCCCATGAAGAATTGGAATTCCTACCTTAAAAATATTTACGAATCCCCCAACATCGTGAACACCATTTGGAGTGATCCAATAGAAGATGAATATTTTTCTCTAGAATACATTGAGTTTGGATTTACGCGACTCACAATTGGGAATGCTAAGGAAATTGAAGGTTGCCAAGCTAGAATTTTTAACTAGAAGGGTCTATCCTCATTCCTCACATACACGAGCTCTTCAATTTGGTATTGATGTAAGGTTTCCCTAAGCCTTGGACACAGAGCCTAATTATGAATATATTTAAAAGTGGGGATAAAAGCATTTCCCCTAATTATAAGGCCATTGTGGTTAACCACATTTTAGCCAAGCTGGATAGAATTATTTTATAAAAGAAGATTAACATATGTCTATAAAGGCATGATAAAAGAACTAAACACTAAGCTAGGTTTAGGAGATATCTCTTAATTGTGGACCACCTTGTTACCATCATGATCGTTGTAGAGGAGTGTTGCAATAATATAATTAATATATTTTATTGTTTTGTCAAATTTAGAAAAGCTTTTGACATTGTTACTAGGACAAACATGGAAGAGGCTGGAAGAGCTATTGGTTCCTCTAGAGTTGAGGGTTGTTGTGATAGGGTTGTATGAGAATGTTATTAACAATTTTAGGACCTTTGAGGGTTGGTCAAAAAAAATAATTATGATATGGGAGTCAATCAAGGGTGTTGCTTGTCATATACATTGATAAACTAGAAGAGTGATTCAGAGATGTAATCTGTGTTAGCCTCATGCTCATTAGTATAGTAATAACTCTTCTTCTTTATGATGATGATATTGTTCATTTGGTGAGAAGTCATTATAATCCTGGAAAGCAACTAAGAATCCTCCAAGAGCTATGTTCTGAGATGGGCATGAATGTTAATACTAACAAAACAAAAGTCACGATAATTAAATTGAAAATGATCACATATGATACTTTCATATATGTCAACATAACTTAGAGGATGTTCCTTCATATGCATATCTTGAAATCAATATCCATCACAAGCCTAATAGGAAGTATAACATTGAAAAAGAATAAATGGAGGATGGGAAGCTTATCATGGGCTTGAAATATTGGATCTTTGGATATGGGATAAAAACAAATTCCTAATTGAAACTCTCATTGCTTGTGTTATTTTATAAGGATGTGAGGCTTTGCGTTGTAGTGTCTCAAGAGAGTCATGGAGGAAGATAAAACAAATTCAAAAACAAATTATAACGAAGAATCTCAAGATTAAAGGAAATACACCCTACCTCTTGATTGAATCAAGACTTGACTATAACTAGGTATCTTATGTATAAGAAGAAGTTAAACAACATGGAAAAGAAAGGGGTTTCTTAAAATTGCTTCTAACTCTAGCCAAAACCACCACCTTCGACCCAAGCAGGGATGGCATAAGGATGCCAATATTGGCTAGACCATTGGAGGATAAACGATGAGATCGTTTTGTAGAATAAGGATAATATTAGCGATATCATTATATCAAATTTAAGGAAAAATTTTGGGATGATAAACAATTAGAGGGTAAAATGAAACTAAGATATTATAAGGACATGATATTTTGAATAGTGTAAAGAAGAGAATATACATTTCTAAAATAAGGACAAATTCTTATGAGCTTCATAGTGAAATTGGGTGTTGGTCAATTCCCAAAATACCATGGGATAAAAGAGTCTACCACCTTTGCAACACTAAAAGGGTTAGTGCTTTCTTTTAGATTGTTCAACTTATACTTACATTAAATCTAAATTTCAAAATATTTATCACACTACCAACTTTCTTTACCTTTTAAGTTAGAAAAATTATAATGGTCTCATAGCACTTTTCTTAATGCTTTTCAAACCTAAAAGCAAGATATCAAAAAATTATATATATAATATATATATTATATATGATATGATAAATATAACTTCCTAAATTTTGATAAACCATTTTTTATTTTAACAAACATTAATCATTATAATTCTGTTTACTTGAAAAATTTAACCATACAATTAAACTAAACCAAAACATTCTTTTGAAAAATAAGAAATAAACATATGATGTCATTAAATCACTTGAACGAGTGTATGGTAAGCATGCACATTATCTCAATAATTAAGCATCTAACGTTTATTACGTATAAAATAAATGTTCAACGCCCATGGAAAAGGGTTTAAGCATATGACTTTGGTTAAGTATAAAATAAATCTTCAACGATTACATATAAAATAAATTTTCAACGACTACGCGAAGGGTTTTTAAAGGATGACATCTGTATTTAAGACCACCATAAAAAGATTCAGTGGAATGTTTGGATTTTTATAAATAGAGAATATAGTTAGTTTATTAGTGTAATAATAAATATAATTTATTAAATTGTTTATGACATTGAGTTGACTTATGAAATAAGGTTTGTAGTACATGTATTATTTTTTAAAGAATGGAAACAAATATATCAATCAAATTTATGAAGCGAGATTCAAATTATAGAATTAGTTAATTTCCAAATGCTTGGATTTTTATAAATAGAGAATATGGTTAGTTTATTAGTGTAATAATAAATATAATTTATTAAATTGTTTATGACATTGAGTTGACATATGAAATAAGGTTTGTATTACATGTATTATTTTTTAAAGAATGGAAACAATATTATCAATCAAATTTATTAAGCGAGATTCAAATTATAAAATTAGTTAATTTCCCAATGTGTTCATATTTAAATGATTAAAGTTAATGAATAATTGCCCTCCTTAGAAAATGAAATGGGTGTTGTACTTTATGATGGAGAAGATATTATTAATTAATATATAATAATATAATAGGTGGTTGTATTGATTTTGATAATGAGGATGACCAATATAAATTAATAAAGTTTTTTTAGAAATGAGGGAAAATAGAAAGGCTGATTGTTTATGAATGTAACTAAAGGAAAGATTATGAAGTTATGAAGATAATAGTATTATAAATATATATTGAAATTGAAATTTAAAATATGTATATTTATAAGGTTAGAAAGTGTTTGTTTTTTTTTTTTTAAAGTTATTTTTTTTATTGGATAGTCTATAAAATTACTATTTACATGGGTTGTTATTTATCTTTGTTCTATCACATGGTAAATTAGATAAAAGATAAAATAAGCGTTGGTCAATCAAAGTGCAAAAATGGGTTGTAAAGGAGAGGATCCAACATACATGAAGATTAATTATCCCTCCCAGGAAGAAACCAAATTATCGAATTAGTTAATTTCCAAATGTGTTCATATTTAAATGATTGAAATTAATGAATAATTGCCGTCCTTAGAAAATGAAATGGGTGTTGTACTTTATGATGGAGAAGATATTATTAATTAATATATAATAATATAATAGGTGGTTGTATTGATTTTGATAAGAGATTGGCCAATAATAATTAATAAAGTTGTATATTATCACAGGGGAAAATGGAAAATGCTTGATTTGTTTTTAATTTGGTAAAAATTTCTCATTTTTAATTTTATTTATTTATTGAAGTTATAAAGATACTTAGTATTATAAAATATATTGAAATGTAAATTATAAAGTATATTGTAATTGTAATTTAAAGTATGTATATTTATAAAGTTAGAAAGTGTTTTTCATTTTTATAAGGTTAGAAAGTGTTTTTTTTCTTTTTTTTTTTTTAAGTTAAATTTTTACTGCAGTTTATAAAATTACTATTGTTATGTGTTGTTATTCATCTTTGTTCTGCCACATGGTAAATTAGACAAGAGATAGAATAATTGTTGGTAAGACTGGGTTGTAAAGAAGAACATCCAACAAACATGAAGATTAGTTGTCCCTTAAAGGGGAAAACCAATTGAAAGAAAACCAAAATGATAATTTAGAGTTTGAAATGGTATGTCGGGAACCAACAACAATGGTCTAAAAGGGAAAGAAGTTTTCCCATAAGTGGGAAAACCAACACATAGAACTCCAACTAGAAAATCCAAAATTCTAAATAGAGTGAACAAAGCAATTGTTATGAAGAAGTTGTGAGTCATAAAGGCAAGAAGGTGTCCACATCGATGGGGTGTTCTCCATCCTTGCAATGTGGGGTCATTGTCGAGCCTGGAGGCAAGCCCATTTAAAGGTGAGTCAGATGACCTTCCATGTCCATCAACAACAACTTCAACTCTTCTAACCTATGCACGAGGTTCTCTAGAGCATCCCTTTGATCAACTAAAACATTCCCCAAAAGTAATTTGACATGCCAATAAAGATCAACAGTGTACAAATAGTGATTACGAAAATCCCTAGTGTTCCTAGTATTGGGGATCAAGATGCAATACCATCCATCACCTCAAAGTCCAGTGCATCTTGGTGTTTATGACACACTTCATCTTTAGTTGCATTAATTTATGCTTGGATTTGTGGGGGAGTATCTGCTTGACAACTACAAGCAAAGGAATCAACTCAGAATCAAACTCGAGTTCCCTCAACACTCCCACAACCTCCACCACCCCTTCGAGAGTAGACACACTATCACGTCATGGTGGCCAAGTGATGAAAAACTGGGCAAGACTGAGGAGACTCAGTGCTTAAATGCGGATGAAGTGCACTTCCAAGAAGAGATAATGATTTCCTTGAGAACAAAGCTTGAGTCTGCAATGATGGCAAGAGGAAAGCTAGGGAGAAATTGTTTGATAAAGAACCATTAAAAAAGGAATTATAGTCGAGAGTCATGGTGGGAGGAGGAAACGATAGGAAGTTAATAACCAATGCAAGAATGGGAAAGATTAATGTGAGCTTGGGTATAACACCCCTGCCGAAGGCTCTGGAGGGGATGGCATGAGTGGAGTTAATGTAGTTCATCTTGCGAGGAGGGTGGTAGATTGACCAAGAATGAGTTAAATGCTTGGGTCAACTAGTTGACACATTAGGAGGGTGAGATGTCGGGAGCCTTGGCCTAGCTTTCGACATATGTGTTACCTATGGCAATCAACACCCCCATCAAGAATCATTCTCTAATTTCTTATTATCACAAAGGTCATTTTTTTTCCATGGTGTCTTAGGTTTGTCCAACGTTAAATTTCACTGTGAAAGTTGTGAGACATACTTCTTATTTTTATAATCAAGCTAACAATAGTGTAAATATACTTTGATATCATATGTTAGGGTTAATGATATATTTATAATGGTTTATCTTTCTCTTATTCTCTATTTATTTATTGCATTACAAGTTCTTTTAAATTTAGTCATGATAATGCTTTTAATAATATCTACATTTTGTAAAGTTTCCTACCCTTTTATTCTCCAATGGTTTAACCAACAACCAACATGTGCATGCCACCTACTCTTAATTATTATGTGAATTTTAGTAGAAACCAAAGCAATGCTAGGAAGCATATCATCCTTCATGTTAACTATCTTAAGCTCGTATATTAAGTACCTTTATCATAGCCTTGCTCTTAGTGGGTGGAAGTGTGGAAGCCTAAACTATAATAGGAAATTTGGATAAAGTGTATTTCCTTTAATTTTAAGGCTATAAATGATAAAACTCTTATAATTTTTCACAATGTTCCTCCAAGTATTTCCATAAATACAACAACATCAATATTCACAGTCATATAATAATTAGAGTAATAAGTTTATTAAAGATGACTTTGTTTTATTTTCAAACCAAAAAATAACTGGTTTATGATTATTTTCAAGACCAAAATAGTTTTTCATCCTCCATTAATCCTTTTATGAATTAAATTCTGCTATGTTATTATTATAGACAAAAATAAGGCAACTAATGTCTGAATGTAGGCTTTCGTGAGTAGAATTATTTAGAAAAATGTCTTGAGGATCGATCACATGAATATATTAGTTGTCGACGCGTTTAAACTGAGTAATATAGTTCATCATGAGAGCGAAAAGATAGAGAAAATATGATCCAACAAAGATATCTAAAACAAAAAAAGTCAAAGAGAATGACCATTAAAAACTTAATAAAATAATAATTAAATATTTAAAAATATTATGGAAATAATCATAATAAAAAGGGATAAGAAAGTAAAGGTAAATTAGGATGATTAAAAAAAGGAGTATAAAGAGAAATTAAGATAAAATTAAAGACATATAATATAAATAAAATATTAATTATTTATTTATATTTGTATTTCTTCAAATTTATCTTAATTTCCCTTTATATTCTTTTTTTAAATCATCCTAATTTCTCTTCCTACTTTCTTAACCTCTTTTTATTATAATTATTCCCCTAATTCTTTTTTTGATGATGATGATGGTTAACGTCCACCGAGACCAAACATTTGTCTATCGGACCTAAAGAAACAAATTATTTATTTTGATTTACGATTTTATTCCTATGCTCAAAAAGCTTGGAGAGAAGCCTCCCAAGCTCACTATAATTTTGACATTGTAAAAGGCTAGGAAGGTCAGTATTGTAACAAATATTGTGAAACTGAGATCTAATGTGGTTGTACGCAGGGCACTCTAAGAGGAAGTGGTTTTCATCATCGATGTTCCTATTCTCACATATATGGCAGATCCTTTCCATCCATGGCGTTTTAGGAACTGTCCAACAACCTGTTTCACTATGGAGCTCATGAGAATTTGTTCTAATCTTTGCTATATTAATTTTCTTCTTTGAGCTACTTAAAATAGATAGATACTTTTGATCTTCTAGGGTGGGGTTGATGACCTTCTTATAACAACTTAATTTTCTTTTAGCCACTAAATCTTTCTCACACCACATTTTTACTTTAAACTTAGAAATAACAAAATATA
>APFE031200327.1:5378-15672 GCA_000404065.3 Pinus taeda | reverse complement strand
TTATAAAAAGCCAAGTTGCTCCATGCAGTCTGCATGTTAAGAATAGGCGTTTTCACCTTTTCTGATTATTTTTCTCGAAGAATATTAGGATATTTGTTTTCATGAATGTACATGTAAGGGTATGAGAATTTCATCACTACCATCTCTAGGTGCAGAAACTTGGTTCCTGCATCCCCCCATACTGCTTCGGGTGAGACTTCAGTCCGCGCTCTGCAGATTGATGCCGAAAGGGCTAGTAGTGTAGGGATTTGCTTAGCTAATTAACAATGAGCCTGGGTCAGGGCTCATCAAGCCAACAGACGCCAAGAGGGTTAAGGACAGTAAGATCTTTTGGGTGCTGATGGAGGCAAGCATCAACACTGCAATAAACCACGAGCCGCAGCTCTCACCAACTGTCTTTGAGCAGTTGTCAGGATATGTGGAGTTCAAAGTAGACTTCCACTATGTCTCCATTCGGGCGCGGAAGGACCTTGAGAAGAAGTGGTATGAGCTCCCATACCTTGCGACAGATGATGCAATCACAGTGGTCCTTGAGCGTTGGCTAGCATAGTGGCGCACAACCTTAGATCTCTCAGCTGGGTCCAGTAAGTTTGCAGGAAAGCAGAAGAAGGCAGAGGCCCTGTTGAAGATGCAGCAATTGGCTGAAAGGAGGAAAAAGGAGGTTGAGGAGAAAGCCATAGCAGAGTGCGCTACAAAGGACCAGGCTGAAAAGAAGGAAAGGGAGGAAGAGCGCGACTCTAACAAATGTCAGAGGTCCCCTTCGCCATAGATAGAGGACGAAGAGCAACAATCAGAACAGGGTGGTGGAGACTAGGAGAGTACTGCGTATCAGATAATGAGCACTTGGGAGTAGGAGAAACAAGGGCCGTGGAAGAAGTCCAAGGCCAGTGAATCATCACTCGACCCAATCACCTTGATAAAAGGTGACTTGGACAAAATCAGAGACAAAGTAAGGGATGCGACCGTAGAGCTGCTGCAGCAGTTTGAGTAGCAGCAGAAACAAGCCTTGGCTTCCATTCAGACGGGTCTGAGTGAGCTGCATATCCAAACTACTCAATTGTAGACTGGTGTAGGGCAGGGCAGTGTGGCATCGACTAGTTTGGCGTCAGGGACCTCTGAAGCAACGGAGATGGTCCACTCTTTGGATCCCCAGGCTGTTGCGCTACTGGATGGAGCTTTGACTATGGAAGCCGAAGCTAACAGGGCTAGTGTCAACACTCTCAAGAAGGTTGGGTTGAGCTTGGTCGCGCTTCCAAGTGAAGCCCTTCACACCTTGCAAGTAGGTGTGATCGCAGAACTTCAGGCTCGAGAGTAGTGCACACTGAGTGTGATCAGTGAAAAAAAAACAATGTGCATATGTTCGTCGAAAAGACTTTGGAAATTAACACATGGAAGAAGGTGCAACAGAAGAATGAGCACACCACGACAGTAGTCGCTGAGGCATGCAAAACTGTTTCAGAGTTCCATATCCTAGAAGACGCACCGCTAGAGGCCAAAATTCAGAAGCTCAGTGTAGGTGTGTGCGACACAAAGACAAAGTTGGCCAAGGTTCAGTTCGAATTGAACCTTAAGATCACAGAGCTTGAGTTGAAGGCCCAACCTTCAACCCCACCAGAGGTCAAAGAGCGGCGCGAGGCAACTGTCAAGGATGTAGTTGCTGCAGTAGAGGCCACGGTAACAGATTGCGCCGTGCTCTTTGATCAGTTGCTAGCGATACTTACCATTCTGTAGGAAGATCCCAACCTACAGAGGTTAGAGACCGACGCGAGGGAATTACAGCAGAGGTACGATGAGGTCAGAGTGATGGTGTGCACCGTCGCCATCACATAGAGGTTGGCCAAGTAGCTGGAAGCAAAGGAACTGAAGGAACAAGTGGACGCAGCACAACAAAGAGAGGTAGTATTGAAGGCCAGATTGGGTCCTTGGTTGGATGAAGCCTATGTGCTCACTATCGCCATTGAGGGAAAATTTGCTAGCTTGCAAGCAACACATCAGAAAATCAAGGAAGAAAGCGCAGGACCAGTAATGGAGCAGCTGGTGGAGTAGGTTAAGCAGGTGGAGACATAGTGTACCACCAAAGTAGCAATGGTGCAAGTGGCGCTGGGAGGTCTTTGTGACAAGATCTCTGCCCTAGTAGAGTGACTCAGGGGTAAGTCACCACATTTTTGTTGGGGGCTTGTTCGGAAAGGGTCCCTTAGGACAAATTTTGGGGTTAAAAGCCTAAGTTTTTGTATAAAAAGCGTAAATTCTCCACATTTTGTGGTCATGGAGCACGAAGATGTCAAAGTGTCAAAAAGGGTTTCCACCCTTCTTTTATGTAACTTGTGTCAGCTTTAGGAGATCTACAAGTCTTAGAAGAGTCTAAGGCAGTTCTTGGTATGTTCTGAGTCATTGCTAGATGTAATGGGTCTATGAAAGCTAAGAGCAAAGAGTCTTAGCATAGGAAAGAGGCCCTGCAACTGTGTGCACAGAGGCATAGGGTAGAAGTCCGCAACTCATTGTGCAGACCCCTGCAGCTGTGTGTGCAGGGTAGTTAGAGTCTGTAAAGAAGATCTAAAATATCAATAAAGAGAATTATTTTGGAATTATCTGTGTATGATCTATTTACTTATGTTATAAATGCATGTGAATATGTTATGATGAATATTGGGTTTATGTTTTATTGATGTGCGAATCCATATGTTTTGCTTTGCTATATGAACGCAAGTTAGAATATCTGTTTACGCGAAGATCGTTTTAATGCATGTTGAAGTTATCAGATAATTATGATAATATGGGTAAATACAGAAGTAAGAGTAATTAGAGAGGCATGTAAGTGTTTGATTCGCCTATCTAAGGTAAGCATAGGACAATCGTAAACCTTCATGGAGGTCTAGAGGACGTCTACGAGAAGTATATCGGTAAGCCCTAAAAGGCTTATCGACCCGCGTGAAGGAACTTTTAGGGTATAAAACAATATCACTACCATCTCTAGGTGCGGAAACTTGGTTCCTGCATCCCCTCATACTGCTTCGGGTGAGACTTCAGTCCACGCTCCGCAGATTGATGCAGAAAGGGCCAGTAGTGTAGGGATTTTCTTGGATAATTAATATTGAACCTGGGTCAGGGCCCATCAAGCCAACAAAATCACATCATAAGAGTTCCATTGTGGTTCATTGCCAGGACAAGATGAAGAACTAGATCTTGGCATCAAGTTAAATAGATGAAGATAATTTTTTGACTAAATAAATAATATTTTAATATAAGGAGATAATTATTTGATTATATTTTTTTGTTATATTTTATTTTTTTAATGTATAAAAATTTCAACCTCTAGGATTTTTTTTTTTTTAAATAGTTACATTACTCAAACCGAAATATATAAATTTCACAAATCTGTATTAAATTTTGTCAAAATCTACCAAAAAACATAGTTTGTAAAAAAAAAAAAAAAAACTCATAAAATATAAAGAAAAACTAATTGAGAATTTTATAAATTCCACAAATCTCTATTAAATTTTGTCAAATTAATAATAATAATAATAATTGTTGGCCCAAAAACAAGATGAGCAAAACATAAAAAAAAAAAACTAATTGCTAATTTTGATTAAATTCACATCTTAACATATCTGTTATATGTTTGGTGATTTTCGACCCATCTCAATGTGTAATATTTTATACAAGACGATCTCAAAGCTGATAATGGGTCGTATCAAAAGAATATTGTCTTTACACATTTCTAGAGAACAATTTGACTTTTTAAGTGACAAGCTTATTCATGATGCTATTGCTTTGGCTCGGGAAGATATTCACACCATCCATACTAAGAAAAAAAAAGCTCTCGTCACGAAGATTGATCTCCACAAGGCATATGATTGTGTGGATTGGTCCTATACTCGCCTTTTGTTACATAAGATTGGGCTCCATACTCAAAATGTTGAATGGATCATGGCCTGTATCACTTCTACACATTTCGTTGTTATGATCAATGGGGTGCCCTCACCCTTTTTTCGTGCTGGCAGAGGCCTCAAAAAAGGATGCTCATTCTCACCTTTCATTTTCATTTTGCTCTTGGATGGTCTCAGTTTAAAGATAAAGGAGGCCAAAGCACTGGGAACGTTCAAGGGGGTCAATATCACCAGCCAGGTATGCATCACTCATATGTTTTTTGTTAATGACATCTTGACATTTGGTATTATTTCTAGATCCTAGTGGACTATCCTTCATCAGATACTTGGTAGATTTGGTGATGCTTCGGGGTTGATAACAAATGGCAATAAATCCACTTTATATCATTATGATGGGGATATGCAGTACATTGGATATATTGTTGATCTATTTGATGTACATACAGATCCTATTCAGATGGGCTTTACTTAACTTGGCTACCAGCTCAAGCCCAACTGTTATACGCTGGAGGATTGGATGTGGTTGCTTAATAGGTATAGGAAGAAATTGTGCTCCTGGATGAATCACTTTCTCTCTTTGGGAGGTAGATATATCATCTCTCTCACTATTTTACAACAACTTGCTATCTACTGGGCACATTTATACTACATTCTGGTCTCCATTACAAAACGTCTCCGTTCTATCATTGCACAGTTCCTCTAGGTTGGGAATATCTCTTGTTTTAAATATCACCTATGCAAATGGAGTGCTCTGACGCTACTAAAGGACAGGGGAGGATGGGGTTTGCTAGATCAATGCATATTTGGGAAGGTGTTGCTCATTAAATCTTTGTGGCGAGCTATGTGGGGTAGTGGGATTTGGTAGGAGATATATTAAATTTAAATTATCTTTATATGTATCATACTATTAAATCTATGAAATACTTTATATTATCAAGTGGAGTTCAAACAATTAAATCGAAGCAACGTGGACTTGTTTAATGTGATTTATGCTCTCCAATATGTTACATTTTAATCTTATTTTCTCTTGAATTTGAACAAACACATTAAATAAAATTCTACTAAATTTATTAGACTATATGCACACAATCTACCTATACAAAGAAGTAGTGACATGTCATATAAAAACTTAAAAAAATTAAGTTTATAAAAGATCTCTATACACATGAATGGATGCTTTCTAATTGGTCTCTTTACACATGGAATGGATATTTTCTAATTGGTCTTAGTTTATTTGCCTACAAGATAACATAGAGAACACATATAGATATATATAGGGGATGCCAAATTTTCACAAATTAGCACATTTGCATCTAGTTTCCTAATTTGCTTGGAGGATTGGGACATGTGGACTAAAGAAAGCCTTTAAACTACTCTACGAGGATCTACAATAAAAGGAGCTGGAGCTATTGGAGCTATACTATTATAGTAGGGAATTGGATTCGTTGTTATACTTTTCATCTTATAATAAAATCCCCTTTATTTTCTTTTACGTTATATGCTTTCATTTCATTGAATTGATTAAGTAGATTTAAAAATGTTCCTATTTTAAGAAATAGATCTAGGAGTAGGAGTTGTTATTAGTGTGCAGGGATGATATTTTTGGCAAATTGTTTTTCTGTGTATAATTAATATTGTTAAACTTACTCTTCTTACTTTTCCATTTCATATTTAATTGATCATAAACTGTAGTTTTTCTTTTATCTTTTCTCTTCGAGCCTTAGGTTTTACTCCATATTTATTAGTGTGCTATTTTTTGTTAAATTGTTTTATTTGTAGGATTAATATTGTTAAACTTCCACTTCTTACTTTTCCATTTCATATTTAATGGATCAAAAATTGTAGTTTTTCTTTTATCTTTTCTCTTCGAGCCTTAGTTTTTATTCTATATTTATTAGTTTGGTATTGTATATATATAATTTCTTATTATTAAGGATATACTAATCTTTCCATAAATACATCATTCATTAAACAAATGTTAACACAAATTGATAATTATAAGGAAAAAACTTAATATCCACTTAAATTTTGGAATCAACGCATTTAGATCTATTAACATTGATTTTAAAATACATTATTTATATTTATATATAAATATATATCATGATCTAAGTCTGACACATACATACATTCAAAAGAAATAAGTCTTATATATTCCTAAAGAAGAATATATACATCTCGGTCTTTCTTCCATATACTCAAAAATAAAAGCCTAATTGTAATCATTTTCTTTCTATCTCTTGGCGAAGCCATTTTTCAGACTGGCTTAAACCCCTTTTGGGATTTTTAGTGCTTAACAAAATATAATGTTTCTTTTAAGATCTTTCAACAAAAAAATAGGATCTAATGAAAAGACAAAGCAGACAAAGTAGAGGTTATTGATGTGTCTCGATGGATTCAATTTCTACCCCATCATTGAATTCATATATGCCAATTGAGCCTGGAAGGATTTCAAGAGATTCCTTGGAGAGAGTGTCAACTTATTCATTTAGTTCTCCAAAGACATGATTAAATGAAATCCATTCAAAGGTACTGGCCACATGTAGGATGTCCTGTAGAAGTTGTGACAAACCAATGTTTTGTACCAAAGTGTTTATGTTTGTTCAATTTATGACAAGTTTATAATTGTCAAGTACCTGAAGCTTGGAGATGTTTTTCGTCTTTGCGATTTGTAAAAGAAACCTGAACCTAATGAATTTTACTTTATTGTTTGTGCCCTTACAAAAAAAAAAATGCAATTATGTTTTTTTCACAAAGAAAAAATTCGTAACTATTCTATTAAAAGATCAGTGACATGTTACAAAAACTGGTAGTATCAACTATTGTTTAGTCCATAAAACTGTTACAAGCTGCCACAAGTCAGAACTGCAGGCGATCACAGTCCCATAAAACCATGAAAAACATCAATGATGAAACTAGTGTCCACATAGTAAGTTCGGTGCATAACTTACTAAGTCTGCAATTATGTATATAGACACACAAACTTATTCTTCATTTACATACAAAACACTAACATTTATTAACATCATCTCACACACACCCTCTCATACATATTATTTTTAATGCTCTCATTCTTCATGTACATACAACACATCATTGGAAATTGAAGTATTTCTTTGCCCTCAAGTGAATTTTTATTATTTATACATTTTACACTTGATCTTGCAACACTTAGCTATAAATATTTTATCTACAATGTTATGGAATTATTCCTTCATATTACTTGATTATCATATTTGGAATTTTTTTTTGGTTAAATGCAAAAATGATCTTGTGTGCAAATAGTTTCACATGAGAAGGTGCTAGTGCCTTTTATGTTGTAAAGTTGATATCTTGTTTCAATTTTGTTGGTGAAAATTTGTTACAGAGACCTAGGGTTCTACCTTAGGGTACCAACAAAAAGTTTCCATCCTAGACTAGAATAACACCTACATTTTCGATCTTTCACAAGGGAAGAGAGTCTCATTCGAGGAATTGTCGAGATTTAGGTGTGATGATTGGGTTTTAGAAGGTAAAAAGATGGATTATATTAGTTAAATAAATATAAAAAACCATTAACCATTACAGATTGATTAAAGAACCTTCACGCAAGAGATGAATAAAACACATTGCACAAGAATGTGATACAATAATTCAAAAATTTAAAATAGGTGCACAATCATAGGCATTCCACACATGTAACCCAATGAAATTCTCATGCAATAGATCCCCTTTTATTATATCCAAATATAGCAAGAAATATGATTACATTCTCTAGCACATAGGTCATTATGATCATGGATCAATACAATATATCTCAATATATCAGACTTTATCAAATACACCAGAATAGATTTAGCATTGCGAGACTAAAATTTGGCAGTATTTTGACCTCTTCTCTGATCTCCTCCTGCGCCTTTACCTTGCTGGTCCTTTTATAGTTTCTACTTGTTTATATGGTCCAACTTAGCTCTTATTTGAAAGGATCAATCCTTCCTTATTTCGAACTTGCTTGATACAGTCATCTTGCTCCCATGCTCACTTGATGATTTCCAAAGCTTTAACTAACTTTGCTGGTTATCGATATTTCCTTTTCCTTTTTCCACCACCAGTGTCTGTCCAAAACTCACCATTTCAAAACTGAAGGACCCAATAGGCCCCGACCACAACTTATTGAATCACCCTTGAGTCAACCCTTTGTTGCACAACATGTTATCCTTCAAATGAAGGATCCAACTATGGAATTGTAATGATCATTGACTTGAGGAAAGTATCATAGGTAGTTAATTAGTCTTGCCACTTCTGCAATAAAGAATTTTCCCGATGAACAAAAAATTGAGCATTGGTTGTGTTGGGTACCTCGAGTAGGGCTGTAAAGACATTACTCCATTCAAAATCTGCATTAAGGTCAAGTTTATATAGTTGGAGACAATGTTGTTGGAAAGTAGGTTTAAGATCACAAATTATCTTCTTAGGTTTATGGTAATCCTCTTCAAAAGTATTAATTTAGATATCTATTTCTTTGACCCATATTGAAATGCTTGGAGTAATAGACAGAATGGATAGGGGGACAATGGAAGACAACATAGAATGAAGGCTTAGACACATATGCTAGGGAAAATTTTTGGATTAAGTTTCAAAAGTGAATGAATGACACTACTACGACTCTTCGTACTTATAGAAAATCCCCACATTGTGATAGTTAGTTTGGTCATTAGACATTAAATGAAACAACTGACTCAATCAAAATTTGATTCAAAAAATTTATGATAACCAAAAATCAAGTTCCAATTCACCTCATTAGCGACCAAAAAGTATTTGACAAGATAGACTCATAAAAGCAACAATACAATTGACAAAACAGGGATAAGGTCCAACTCAACAAATTCAACTGTTATAGAGAAATGACTTGACATACTGAAAACATACAAATTAAATGACACAACTAACAATTAAGAAATATAAACTCTACCTCCATGACCACAATTAGTTGCAGTATGATGCAACAAAAAAAAGTGTTGAAGCTTCCCATGATGTTTCAAATACTTGCTATTATAGAGAAGAACTTGATATCCAACTGTAAAAGTGTTGTTCTTAATGTGGCGATGATGCCAAGCCTTTTATCTTTTATTTTCTATAGTTTGGTGACGATATTTTTATTTTTATTTATTTAATTTTTTTTCCACAGGAAAAAAGTGAACCATCTATTAAAAATAGAAAGTTACATAGCATATGCTGAGCATTTCTGAAAGACTCGTTTTTCACCTTATAATAGGGAAAAAAACAGTCTCAACTGGTTGAAAATACAAGCATACAAAGTATTTGCAAACTAGTCTTGCCATCAAAACAAGCAAAATGACTAGATCTGTCCATGGACACCTCCCAGATTCCTTTAAAGGATAACATGAAGAAGAGATATGAAATAAGACAGATGTTGTGAGTCTGAGCAGATAGCAAGGTCGTCAATAAACTCTGAGAATCCACAGTAAACACTATAAGGATTCTCATACAGAGAAAAAACAGAGAAAACATTAATTTTAAACAGCGAGCCTGGACCTCCTATTTTAAAGGAAAACAACCCAGGTACCCTGATGCAGTTCTTCAAAAATTGTAGCAATAACAAAAAAGATACAGATGCCAAATATGTACAATAACAAGAAACAATTTTCTGAAAAACAAAATCTTAAAGAAAAATGGTCTATTCGAGTGGTTGAATCACCCCATTTTCTTCCTCAATAGCTGTCCATGACTCCATATCTTGCTCAACACCCTCTTTAGATAGGCGATCCACTTCATCGTTCGTTTCCCTGTAGATATGGCAAAGAGATATCTCCGTGAATCGACATTTAAGTCGAGAAACATTTTTAAGCACATGATGTAAAATGAAATTTCTACAATGTTGAGTCCCATTAAACCATTTCACAATGTTCATTGAATCCCCAAAAATCTAGACTGCTCTCACATTCCTAAGGATAAGCCAACATAGGAGGTAGTGTAAGGCTTTCAGTTTAGCAAAGTTATTGGATCCCTAACCAAGACCAATAGAAGCTTTAACAAGCTTTTCCTTTGATAAATGTATAATCAGACCAGCCCCGCAACGTCCATTAATGTCAGAGGCCCCGTCAAATTAAGCCCACAAAGTTGAATATCTAATAGATTCTTGACGAACAACTCTGGAAGTGGGAGGAGCTTGTGGAATAGGGATACTATCGTAAATAGCAGCTCCTTCTGCTATTATAGACATTTTTGGGTACTTCAACCCCAATCATAAATGTCCATAAATTGAGGGCTCGTAAGTCCCTAAAAGTGTTGCTTCACTGCCTAAAGGAACAAAGTTAGCTGATTACATTATCTCCCAGAAGTTCTCCACTGAAAACTGCTCATAAATGGTCAAAACTGGACCATACTGAAAGCTCAGTGCAGAGGGT
>APFE031200324.1:11800-33766 GCA_000404065.3 Pinus taeda | reverse complement strand
CAAATTATTAATTTTTTTTTTTTTTTTTGTTATATGGCCAAAGGCCAACTGGCGAATTGGAGACCCTCCAAAAGCTTGTAGCGAAATGCTTCAATGGCAGTGAAGTTGACGAATTTTGATGGCCAAAGACCTGGATTGGAGAATGAGCTCTATGCAACGGTGGAGCACCCAAAGGATCAAATTGCTCTGATACCAAATGGAATGAACAAAGTTCGTTCTTCATGTCAAATACTCCAGAAGACTTGGAATATGTAAATCTCCATTGAGATACAAGAATATATATTAAATGTATGAATAAGATGATGATACAAAGAGAGTGAGGGGCCTGCTTATATATTAGTCAGGTGCCTCTTCATGGAGAGTCATGTCCCATTTAGACATACCTCTTCAACCTAATTACTAATTAACTAATCATTATTACAATTATCCTCATTACTTGTATTTATATTATTTATATATATTTTATTCGTAACAATCTCTGTAACAACTGCATCAAGTTGCTTTATCTTTTGACTAAATTCTGCGTGGTACCTCTGAACAAAATCCTCTAATTGGCTTGTTAAGATTTCCTCTTTCTTTTCTGCTTCTTCCACTTGAACTCTTAGAAAGACAACTTCTTTGAGTGCGAGATTTTCCTTCTTTGCGTTCTTCAATTCATTTAAGGCATTGATTATTGCTTTCTCCATGTCCACTTCTGCTTCTCCTTCTTCATCATTGTCAGATTCTTCGACCTGAGAATTTTCTTGATTTGGAGCATGATTATCATCATCTTTATCTTCACTTGTATGTTCTTGACCTACATAGAGATTTTGAAGTTTCTCTCAAAGATGTTTGGGTGATGAGCATTGGCTACATTAGATTTCACAGATTCTGGCGTGACACAAAATGATACTCATGGCTTTGGAATTGTATTTTCTTGATTCATCAGTAGAGGTATTTCCAGAAACAACAAAATCCCATACATCATATCCAATAACTCCCAAATAGGCTTCCATTTTACCTTTCCAAAATACAAAACTTGATTCATTGAATAGAGGAATTGGACCAACCTGTTTTCCTTCATCAACTGTAATAAGTTTTGAAACTTTTTCAACACCAAGGACTTCCATTGATTCCTTTGAACACTTGTTAACTTGCTTCCTTGACTTTGCCATCTTGATTCACTTGAGATCTACCTTCCGGTTGTTACGCTGCAATGAAGGAACCCACTCTGATACCATTTGTTGGAAATAGTGAGAGGTGGGTGAATCAATATTTCTCTTCAAATATTATATTTTAACGTTCAGATCATTATATTCATTAAATTATCATGTCATCACATGAACAATAAACAACACCATTCGATAATGCACAACAATAAAGACAACTCACCAAAGATTTAAGGTGGAAACCCTTCCAGGAGAAAAGCCACCAAAGGCTTCTTAATATTTGTCTTCAATAATTTACATAAATTAGGAAGGTTTAACTTCCAAGATTTTCAACTCCAACTAAAGGAAGTTCCAACAAACTAGTTTACTAGCTCCAACTGGAAGGATGCTCCAACACCCTGGTTTATAGGCTCCAACCTGAAGGATGCTCCCAGTTTACAGGCCTATAGCCAACAACTCAACTATAACTTAGAGTCTGGTACAACTCCAATGATATAACAACATGCAGATCATCAACAACCTCTGTCCTCTTCTTGTCAACAATATTCGTTACAAGTTTGTCAAATCCTATCAATGCAAAACTTCTCTCAACAGTGTTGGCAGCACATACAAACCTATCATAGAAATTCTTTGCTCATTAATACATGAGAGACATACAAGTGTTCCATATTGGGTTTTGTTCTCAACATCATGACAATCCTATATTGGTTTGCCATCTTTATTGAAAATTTTGTTTATTTTATTTCACCATTATGTACTAAGAAGACAGCCAGAGGCTGATTTATGAAGGTTAACACTAGTGTTTCTTCTAAATTGCTGCTGCTGAATGCTCTTTCACTCTTTTTGACTTAGTTTTGGTTGGGTGATCTATGTTTACTTTGAAGGGTGTTTTTTTTAAAGTCCTATGACTAGAAGCCTTTATATTTCATAATTTTTTTTCTTTACTTCCACATGAATGTAGTAAATACCAGTGTGAGAACACCTTTTGTAATTTTTATTTTCTTTCCGAACCTTGTGTTTATTTATATCTTAATTTGTATTCATAAATTTTAGCTTTGTCATGTAACAACCAGGATGGTGGCTTTTGATGTGCACTTATATAATAAGATTGCAATAATGTTTTTTGTGTATTTACAACAAGAGAAGCATGGTACACTGTACAACCTGTGTGGGAAGTGATTTATCACATCTGTTACATGGGTGATGCTAACAAACTAAAATGGGATAAAAGTTGGTTTCTAGCATCTAATGTGAAAAAGAAAATAAAAGTATTGTACCATTTGTTAATTACCATCATGTAATAAGGTAGCATAGATCCATTTGAACCATGGATCTATCTTAGATTTGAGAGGTTTACAACTCTTTTTTTTGAATCACTCTTGGTGCTTAATAGATTTGGGGTCAAGATGGATCTACGGTTGTCAATGCACACTGCTGAAGGAATGCATTGTAATTTTAAGTTTGTTTTGCTTTCTTTATCCTTCTTAGGATAGCTTGAAATGCTTCTTGTTCCTTTTCTAACCTAGTGTAGATCCAATATGGCATTATAGAACAACTCTCCTTTGTAATTCTTCTATTTATGTGATATGATTATCTAAATTGCTTATTAATAGTAACCTACTATATTGGTATGGTTCAAGACTTCAGGGACAATGGATTTATGGGCTATTGTTTAAGGCTACTAGTGTACTTGTACTATAGGTGTTAAACCCGGTAATGCTTGGGGAATGGTAGGGTTAAGTTCCAGTGAAATTATATCACACTAGTCTGAATTTGGATGCATCTCGACCAAGGCTGCTCCTTAGGTTTCCTCTTGGACCCCTCCATTGAGTGGTTGACCAACCTCATCGGGACCCATGATGAGTCGTTATTCCTAGACGCAGGGTGTACAACACTAGATCAATAGAAAAATCAATTCTTGTTGGTTCGATGAATGGGACCTCTACACACAACACACTATCCTTAGGTTTGTTTGAGCAACAAGAAAAGTTTCTTCCCCATGACCCTGGATCTTAGGTGAGTTGAGCTACCTTGCTCTTGGACCCCCCTCAGGATCATGTAGCTAGGCTCTCTCAACTGTGACTAAATCTGAAATAATATCTTTTGCCAATGCATTGGCACTTTTATAGGTATTGATGACTCTGATGTGGAACCTATTTTGTGGTCCACTCACTCGTCCTTGGAAACTAGTTACAACTCTAGCGTGTCTTGACATTCTCTTTTGCTCAACATGGAGACTCATTAGTTTCTTTCATCTTTTTTGTATTTGCACTATATTTTATTTCTTCTCTTAGCTAGACAATTAGTTCTTTCTCTTTTGCTATTTTTAGTGTTGATCTTGTTGGAGAATGCAAAGTGGCAACTATCAACTCTTATTTTCCTTTTTCCTTGATACTTGCTTGTGAACTTGGTTATTCTTCTTGTGTTCTTTAGTTAGATCTTTTCATCAAACAAATATCAAGAATGAACAACAACAACGAAGGACACAAAAATTAGGCTCTTAGCCAGGGCAAAACCCGTTGAAGGGGAAAAACCCAGAAAACTCTTCCCTTATAGAATTTGCTTCAATTGAGACATAAAGACCCAAAAGCTAGACCAAGTCCTTTTCCAAGTACCAAGTCAACCCTTCAACAAGTCTTTCCCTGATTGCATCAACTAGCTTCAAACTACAACTCTGACCTGCCAGCTTCAATACTGCAACTCGTTTTGCAACTTCGACATTGCAATTTCAGCCTTGCAGCTTCTAAGGAAACCCTAAACCAACCTCCTCCTAAAACCTTCCTAGAGCAAGAAAACTCTTCCCAAGGTCAACGAGGTTAAGGTTGTGTGTTCTTCCTTCCACCTTCAAGATTCTGCACTTAGTCCTTCTGCAACTTGGACCTCCTCCTGCAGCACCAGAAACCCTAGAAGTTCGCATGTGTGAGAGAGATAAATCCCAAAAACAAGATAATTTGTTGATTTGGGGTAGCATCGGATGTGCTCTAGCCACGAAAATTGGTGGGAAGGCTAAAGCACATGAGATCTCCAATACCCAGAAATGGTTTGAGCAGAATCTAACCAGTTTGGAAGATATTAAAAAAATAATATTTTTAATGGAGTCCCTAAGTCGAAACTTAGGGAACATAAAATATTAATAAGAATCAATATAAAATTGAGTTAGAATAGTCCAAAAGTCATGGATCAAGCCAGATCTAATCTTAGTCGTTGATTAGGGACTTAATCTCAGCCGTTGAATTGTCAACGAGAAGGTCACCTGTAGAACACACCGAGTTGATCAAGAATTCAATTCTCTTGGGTAGGGCTTGCTGAGGAAATCGAAGGAGTGATTAGAGTTGCAGCTGAGGGGCAATGAATACAGTAGTAGAGAGGCAGAGATAGTACCGGGAGCATCAACGCAGGAGTCGGGAGAGGGTTGACGCAGAGCTAGCTAGAGGCCACGCAGAAGCAGCCAGAGGCCACGCAGAAGCAACCAGAGGCCACGCATAGGCAGCCAGGAGTTGCGCAGAGCCTGAGGAGGGCCAGCGTGGGAGACACAGAGGCTCTAGAGGCTGACGCAGAGCCCAGAGAGGCTGACACTGGGTCAGAGGGGCTGACACTGGGCCAGAGAGGCTGATGCAGACCCTAGAGGTTGACGCTAGGAGATTTCGTGGGGCAGATTGGGGTTGATATCTGTCTCTGATTGAGAGGTACTACTGTCGAGGGCATTCTTTGTTGGGTGAGCCATTTTTGGCACCCAGATTGTATTCTGAAACTGCTTAATAATAAAACCCTCAGATAGCTGCACCAGTTTTCCCGCATTGGGTTTTTTTGGGAACATTAGTCCAAAAATAACAGTGTCACTTGTGTGCTTGTTTTTTTTCTTCAGTTGATGATCTGTATGTGTTGAGACTATACTTGTATTTATTTTTAGTATTTACATGGTAAATAACTTGTTAATTAACATATCAAGTAGGAAGAAATAAATCAGAAACTACAAGAAGGATTTCTAATAGTTAGACTTAAAAATTCCAACATAATTTGTCTTTCTTTCTTATCCTAGACCTTCGCTCTCTTTGTTTCCAGCTTCTCGGCTACAGATCAAATACTTTTTTGAGAGATCGAACTTCTTAAGTGAGTGAGTACCAAATGAGGTTGAATTGCTTCTTTATATATCCTTTCCAGTGGGTCGAATTCCCTCCTTTACGCTAACTTGTAACTGCAAGGGCCGATTTGTACTTTTGGAGTTTCTAGGAGTTTCTAGACTCTAAAATAATTCTTTTTACAATTACGTTTTGCCCGGAAGTGTCTTATAAACATGATGTTGACTCCTTTGGCTCATGACAATAAATCCTAAGACCTAAAAAACCCTAGAAGCATGAAGAACATGCTTTTACCTAGAAGACCATCAAATAATGCGCATGAAATCCATGCTTTATAATGATATCTTTTTCTTTTCTTCTTTTGTTTGTTACATAGGATACATATCGAAATGAGTACAACAATTATGAAGACCAAAACTAGTTACATTTTCAACACTCCCTCTTAATTAGGGAGTTATTTGTAATTGTACAACCAATACAACATCATTCTCAAATTGAAGAGTTCTCATAGGAAGAGTTGGATTGATAAGCCATATTGTAAGCATCATCATCATGACCAACATTGCCTCTGAGGCCTAACTAGACAAGCTCTACTCCAATTAAGGGCATTATGCTGGGAGGCTTTAAATGTGATACCACACAACCTCGACAAGGCACATATCCCATCTGGATGTCCACATGGTATGTCCTTTTAGGAATATTCTTATGTTGGATTCCTATCCCTGAATCTTCAATGAATATTGGTCCTCTTCGACCACTCTTCCCTTGAATGCCTGTCCCACTCTCAAAGAATGTCGGTACCTTTCCTTTCTTGGATGTTTTATCCTCAAGGAAACCACATATGCTTATCCAATCCTCTGCCATTCTTTCTTCATTACCTGAAGAAGAGAATGCACATGTGATGTCCAACATCACTCCCTCTCAACCAGAGAGGACATCCCTATTCTCCTTTTGACTAGAGAATATATCCCTGCTCCTATTCGAGGAGACTTTTTTTACTCTCTCTCAAAACTAAAGGAGATCCAAACTCCTTTCTATTTGGGAAGTCAACATCACAAGCCTTATAGCTTATCTTCATAAGAGTACCAACTACCAGTTTTCCATAGCTACTTGGCTCCCTCTTTTCTTCGCATCTCATCGTATTGAGCTTGCTTCCTTTCGAGATATCATGGAGCCATCTTCACTCTTCAATCTTGTGATAGGTTCTAGGTCATTCTTTTTGCTTATCACTTCCAAACTTCAAGCTGATTATATCTTCCTCATGAAAGTGATCTTCTTTGACCTTTAGGTTAACTTCTTGCACTGCTATCTTTTAATTCAAAGATGAACACATGTTGATTTCACAATTGCCAGGTACCATATGTTGAGCTTCTCTCAACATTCTTCATACATTTCCATTTATACAAGGAGATGTTGGGCATCATGCATGTGATGGCCAAATTTCGACAGTTTCTGGTGGGCAACAGGTCCAAGATGAAGACTGATCACAATAGTCTTCGGTTCTTTTTGGAGCAGAGAGAGCTCAACGAGAGGCAACAAAAGTGGGTCAACAAGATCCAGCCTGCGATTTTGACATAGAGTATGTCAAGGGCAAGCAAAATGTAGTAGCTGATACTCTATCTAGGAGGCCCGCGACATTATCCCTTATGAGTATCTGCTAGGATTGGAGGGCGTAGTTGCTAGTAGAGTACTCTAAGGACAGGAAGGCTTGTGAGATCTTAGATGGCACCCATGCAGATGATAGGTACCCGATAGATGAGGTGATTTATTATAAGGGGAGAATCTATTTGGTACTTGGTTCACAGTTGAGGGAGAGGATCATATAGGCTGTGCATCATTCTCCACTAGTATGGCATCAAGGGTTCCTCAAGACATACCGAGCTATCTGGGAGTGCTTCACATGGAGGGGCCTCAAGGGAGCTGTACTGAGGCACGTGCAAAAGTATAATGCTTACCAGAGGAACAAGGGGGAGCAGACACACCCCGCAGGTCTATTGCAACCCCTCCCTATTTCTAAGAGGAAATGGGAGAGTATATCTATGGACTTCATTATAGGGCTGATAGTGCAGGGGCGAGATTGCATATATGTGGTGGTCGATTAATTGACCAAGTATGCCCATTTCTTTGCCATACCTTTCCGGTCATCAGCTTCATAGGTGGCTGGGTTGTTATTTAGGGAGATTTTTAGGTTGAATGGTCTCCCCAAGACCATAGTTAGTGACAGGGACAATATATTTATGGGGGGGTTCTGGTAGATGTTTCTATTAGTGGGGATAGAGCTCACACCCAACACCAACTACCACCCACTAACCGATGGTTAGATTTAGATCATAAACAAGGGGGTTAGAGGGGTACTTGCGCAACTATGTGATCAGGCATCAACGCACATGGGTAAACTGGCTTCATCTTGGAGAGTACTGCTACAACACCACGTTCCACATGTCGATAGGTATGTCTCCATTTCGTTCTTTATATGGTTATGGTGATCTGGCATTTTCTTATTTAGTGTTTGGAGAAAGTAGGGCCTCAAGGCCAAATATTGGATACAAGAGAGCTATGATATCCTTAGGGCTCTCAAGGATAATTTATAGACAACCCAAAATTAGTAGAAGATCTATGTAGAGAGGCATTTTGAGGTTGGGGACTTAGTCTTTCTGAGGATCCAACCATACAAGCAGTTCACTTTGAAGCAGAAGGGAGCTGAGAAGCTCAAACCACGTTTCTATGGGCCTTACAAGGTGACGAGGCGGGTTGGAGAGTTGGCCTATGAGCTGGAGCTCCCACCTAGGAGCAAGGTGCACAATGTATTTCATGTCTCATGCCTGAAAAAAGCCTTGGGCCAGCAGGTGACAACAACTATTGATCTACCACCTTTGGATGATGAGGGGCATTTGGTATTAGTTTCAGAGGCCATTTTGGAGGTGAGAGAGAGAAAGCTCAGAAATAAGACTGTCCGAAAGTTTTTGGTGAAGTGGAAAGATTTGCCTGAGGAGGATGCCACTTGGGAAGGGGAACATGTACTCCAACAATGATCATTATAATTGCTTGAGGACAAGCAACATCTAGATGGGGAGGACTGTGATGTTTCTACTTAGCAGTGTTGCTAAGTAGTCACAATTTTGCCCAATTTTGGAGTTTTTCTAAGGAGGACTTAGGAAAAGTAGGTTAGGAGGACCCCACTTGCAAATTTTTGGCTAAGGGAGGTCCAACATAGGAGAAAGGAGGCAAATTGAATTCCTAGTGGATGGTGGGGGCCACCCCAAGGGGAATACGCACCCCTTAGAGCTACTCACACTTTTGGAGGGAGAAGGACAAATGGGGGTCGATGCATGGGGCCCACATGGAGGAAAGGGAACTCAATGATTAATAGGAGGATCATGCATCATTTTGGGGCTTTTTGATCATTTGACAAAAAAACTCTCTTGTACGCTTGAGATGTTGAGCCAAGTCTGCGAAGTGTTGTTCAACACACAAGATTTCCGAGGGGAGATCTCAACCCTTTCTTTGGTGGACTTTGAGTGCCACCCTAGGGGATCCTTTGCTACAATTGAAGAGCTATTTTGGGAGATTCTATAGGGAGATTCGAGCTATCTTTGTAGCAGACTGGGCGCAGAAAGGGGCCACACATTCTTATGGAGATAGAGCTTCATGG
Source organism: Pinus taeda (assembly GCA_000404065.3). NCBI lineage: Eukaryota > Viridiplantae > Streptophyta > Pinopsida > Pinales > Pinaceae > Pinus > Pinus taeda. Next base: position 24,887 of record APFE031200324.1, on the reverse strand, counting down.
AAGAGTTGGTTTCGGGGTTTTAGGAGCAAATTTCCTTGGCATTTTGCAACATTTTTGTAGTGCTTTGGTGGGCTGATTGGGTGGCCATTCTTCTAGCCGAATTCTTCTTTTTGGGCATGCACAAAGGTGGTTTGACTGGCCCTGCGCTATCACCTGAGGAGTGCACTTGTTGTGGGAGGCTTGACTAAGAGTTTGAGGTTGAGTTTTGCTAGGGGTCATAAGGGGAATTATTGGAGAATTTTCTTAGCATTTGGGGGTGATTTGGGCAACAGACTCATAGGCGTGTGAATACCAGTTAGAGGAGGAACTCGCTCTATTTGGGGGTATTTTCGGGAGGTCGGAACGAGGCCAAACCCTTTCTAGGTCTTTGTGGGTTTGGTGAGGAGAGCTCAAGGTTAATTTCACATAATTTTCTAAGCGCTCTAGAGGGGTCAAACTCCAGTTCCTTTCCAGCTAGCAACAATAGAATTTTTGGGAAAACACAGGGGTTGAAGGAGCAATACTTCCTATCATCCGAGCAACACATTTTATCACCCGAGACTTTTCTAGCTTGTTTTTGTAAGCCGAGGTGCATCTACTCCATACATCTTTGTACTCTCCTTCATATATTAGTAAAATGGCTCAGCTTGGCGCATTTTTTGGCTAAATTTTCTGGGTGTCTAATTGCTTGTTGAATTTTTGTGTTGCATATGGTGTTTTGTTTTGATTATCATTGTTAATTCCTAGTAGGAATATTACAATATGGTAGTTAAATACTCATGGACTGTTTGAATGATTACATATTGATGCGTTGGATGAAGATCAATTGTACGCTATATATGGTGCATTTGGGCTACCTTCGTTGAGATGGATCATAAGTCAGTTTAGTTGATGTGCATATGAGATTGGATGTAATACGGTGGGCAATTAGTTTAAAGTGTTAATTGCCATGGATAAATTTCATAATTGGACACAATGCGACTTGGTGCTGCCCATTTGAAAAGCCTGATTGTAATATGCTCGAGTATAAACTCTTGTAACAAACAAGAGTGATATGTAGTGAAATAGAGGATTGTGGATCAAATTGGTTGTAATGAGTTTGGAACGATAGTGCTGTGCGTGTGTATGACATAATGTATATGGCAGAGTATAGACAATGTGTTAGTCAAATTTGAACTTGTGCGAGTGCTAGAAAGAGGAGGTTGAGATTATACCTATGCATTGATAATCAAATACTAGATGCAATTTGTGCATGAACTTGATCTACTTGTGCATTGGTGTGCAATCTCAGTAAATCGATCAGTTCTGGTGCGAGTTCAATATGCCCATGATCTAGGGCAACAAGTTACTAGTGACACAATGCGATTTAGACTCTAGAGCTGTCATGTATTGTGCCAGAGGTTTGTGTTGCAGGCTCAAAGTATGTATGAAGGTGTTGCTGTTGATATAGAGAAAATCGTTGATTGAGGGTTTGATATGAGTTCCAGTATTGCTAACAGTATGGTGTTGCAGATGTCTTGCTAATGTTTTTATATGCAAGTGTATTGATTCATATTTTGATGGATAGAGTATTCAAATATAGTATTTTGTATGGCTGAAAGAGGCTATTAGCGAGAGCAAAAGTAAAGTTTTATGTATTTGTATTGTTGCCATGAATGTTTGGATTGTCAAACTATAGCTGTAGTTGCTGATGTTGAGAGTATGATGCTGTTGCTAAATTGATGGGTTGAGTTTTTAACGTATGGATCTTGTACAAGATGTTTATGTGCAAGAGTATTATATGGTGATGTTGAAGAGTATGTTGTTGGTCGGAGTGTTGTTGAGATGCTGCTAGGGTTTGTCAGCGAGAAGTATTGATTATTGAGATAGAAGACAAAGATTGTAATGATGCTACTAGGGTTATTGACAAAAATGGTGGCAGTGATTAGAGCCATGAGTGCAGTGTCTGGTTAGTGTGACTAGTGTGATCTAATACTCATTTATCTTTTATTCTCAAAGGGTGGCAGGATTTTGAATTCTCCTTCAGGTTTGAGATGGGGAACACTTCAGGGTGGTAGTTGTTAATTTGGCAGCTTAGTGACAAATTCCAACCATGGGATGGTATTCCTCTTTTCAAGAGGACCAATTTTGACTATTAAAGCGCTCAATTTGGACAAGGGAAAGTGTTTTTTTGAATTAAAGCCCACATGTGCATATTTGATCAGGTCGACCCTAAAACAAATTGAACACCCTTGGAAGGCTATAAATACAAGTGACCTCAACCTCATTTGGACAATCATCATGTGACATTATTCTATTCTATTCTTTGGTTTGGCTCGCATAGGTTTGAGGCAAGTTCGCGAAGATTGGTTGGCATAGGTCCGTAATTGCAAGGTCCGAAGCTCACATCTTTGTTTTTAGGGTTTTGAGTCTAAGTCGCAAGCATGTCATTGAGAAATTTCGGTTGCAGTCACAAACATGTCATGGAGAAATTTCGATCGAAGCTTTTTAGCCGCATGCATGACACGTCTTCCCTATGGTTGGGACCTAAAGGTTGAATTTTTCAGTTGACTGAAGATTTCATCAGTTGATCACAAAGTTCGATAGTTGACCTCAGTCAGTAACAATTGATCATATACATTTGAATCATGGTTTTGGATTATTGGCATTGTTGGATTCATCTTATGGATATTATCTAGTTGATTTTACTGGATAGGTTTATGATGAAAGATATGGATTATTGTAATCTCCCTTTGTTGAATCATTCAATGACAATCTAATAAGAAGAATAATTTGAAAGGGTTTTCCCCGTAGTGGGTTTTGCCCTAGGCTCTGACCAATCCTGGTGTCTCTATGTGTGAATGCTTTTCTTCTATTGTTCCTTTATGTTCCATTGCAATGATGATGATGTTGTTCTTTTTATATAATTGCATATGATGTTGAATAATGTTGTAAATATGAATAATGTTATGAAGCTATGGGGTGAATTCTGTGTAAATGATGAAATGCAATTATCAATGCAAAGAACAATATAACTCTAAGAAAAATTGACATGGTTTTAGAGATGGGTTGAAGAAAAGTCATTGAAGATCACCCTTATGGAGACACCTTTGATGGAAGCAAGAGAAAATGGAGGAGACCTTAAAACGCTGGGGTTTGAAGGAAACTCTAGGTAATTTGGTTATTAGGGTTTGATAGATATTATGAGGTTAGGGTTTGGGAGAAACCCTAGTTTATGACAAATATTTGAAATATGCAATTTAGAAACCCTAGCATGACTGATGTGAAGATGTTCAAGCACTTGTGACAAATTTGTTGAAGCTCGAGATGAGATAGTCTCTATTAGGCCTAATTGCTGATGAAGTTGGTTGAAATATTGAAGGCATCATTGACATATGGATAAGAGATGGTAACGACTCTTGAAGGCTAGTTCAAGAGGGAACTAATCTCCTCTTGTTAAAATATAAGTACCTTTTAGATTTATGTTACCTCTTTGTGATTCTATTCCTGTATGAGTTTATTGCTTTTATTATTACTTATGCTTCCTACATGTGTATGTGAGCATTTGAATACTTCTAACCTCTTCATGAGATGTGATAAGTGGATCCTTCTTGAGGATCATCTGAGATGTAGGAAAAGATGGCTAGTGCAAGAAGTGAAGAGCTACAAGTTGCCTATGACAAGGAAGTTGATAAAGTGCTCTCGCTGCCAATGTCAAATAAGAAGGTGCACAGGTATTTGAATACTACAAGGTATGTATGATGCTTCATTTCAGTTGCAATATTGGATGGCAAGGTATGCCCTAAGGTGTGATGAGAATGTCTCATTCACAAATGGCTCATGCATGCATATGAAAATAGATTTGATTCATGGTACTTATGATGAGATAGTGCACTTGGTATTGGACAAGTATCTTACATTCTATTTAAGTTATGCTAAAACTACTTAGCAACATTGATTTTTGATATATGGGTATACTTGATATTTGGCAAAGCATCTCAAGTCTTAGACATAATGGATCTACTAGATGCATTGATCTTGATACTATTGATAATGATTGTGATAAGCATGATAAGCATGATAATGGAAGTGTAACAACAAGATTATTGCTCAAGATATCCTTGTTGACCTTGGCTTAGTAATTATGTCATATGGAAAAATTGGATGCCCCGACTTGATGGTTAATGATAAAGAAATTTTGTAGTGATTGTAATCTTTGAAGTATGATGATACCCCTGTCAGCTGACCTAATCATATGACTCTAACGCTTGATTAAAAATTTGATGTTATGATGATGAAGTAGCTAATACTGAAATGTTATGATCATGATGAATATGTGTTAGAACTTGATATAGCTTGATTTTATGATCTAACGGTTCTGTTGGTGCATGACTAGTGTTGCGGGGGAGTGCCCCCCCCAATCCCACTCTCAGTCTGCGCTCTGGGCGGGAGTGACTCGGGAGCGGGTCAGGAGCGCGCTTCCTAAATTTTTTTTCGCTCCTTGCCTTTTCGGGAGCGTTTTCGCTTTTTTGTAATTTTTTTTTTAAAGAAACAAATGATTTTTGAGTGGGGCAGCTTAATGATCAAGTCTAGGCTTTAGTATTGATATGCTATTCATGGTAATGTTAAATTCTTAAAGTAAAAGTGACATTCTCCTTAATCTTCATTTTCATCCTATGAAGATTAAGGAGAATGTCACTTTTACTTAAATTTTTAACATTACCATGAAATGACTTAGGATGTTTGAGAGTGGTTCCGACCTCATTGGATTTCATATGGATAAAGTAGAATTTTAGATTTCATTCAAGATCCAGTAGACTTATTAGTTTTTCAGGATTTCAGAATTGGGGGATTGCAATGTTTTCATTTAATTTTGTCATGTATTAGGGTATGGAACTCGTATTTAATCAAGAGCACCAATCCCTCTATGTACCTTGATGTTAGTGACATTGGTTGTCGAACTCCTCTATCACGACCCTCCTAAAAATGTACGCATCACTAAAACAAAATCTTGACTTGACATGCTATGCTTTTTCTATCTTATGTTAATGCTTAGAGGGTGATATTAATGACAAAGATCCCTATACAGATACAGAGGTAATGACAAAGATACCTCTAGATATTAATTGTTAGAGGGTGATATTAATGACAAAGATCCTGATTTTTCCAACAAGACTAAAAAATTTAGACATTTCTTGTGGTGGCAAGAGGCCCAAGCATAAGAAATAGATAATAGATTTACTTCTCTTTTCTAGTTTCTAGTAGCTTTTATAACTATTGACTCTTTCATATTTATTATGATATTTTTTTAAACAATATATGACAATTTAAGTTTGAAGTTGGCAATTATATCTCATTAGTAATGAATTATGAATACGATGCTTCATGAAAGTTGAAAGTTGTTTCATTTTATCTTATTTTATAACATTTCATTTCTTGTTAGATATTATTTGTTGTAATGGTTACACTTAGCTTACAAGTACAAGTTTGGTGATCAATGATGATAAATGTTATATATTGAATTTTGAAAGCTTGAAACTTTAAGATTGATGAATCCTGAGACTCAATATGTTGTATGTTACTTTGTTATTAACTTGTGGACGTGGTTGATGAATATTATAACTTCTAGATGATTGTTGTTATATGGTTCAATCTATGTTTTTTATATCTAATTCATTATTCTACATGTTTTTGTTGACATATGTGTATCACAATATAAAAAATATATATATTATATAAAAAACACTCCAGGATTCGCTCCCAAACTGGGAGCTTCTGAAAATGTTGCTCCCGCTATCGTTTTCTTTCCCGCTCCCAAGTAACACTGTGCATGACAATATTATGATAGACATGTTGATGTTTTGAATGATGATGACTGAAGTAGCTTCCCATTCAGAGGGGGAAACTCTCCATAAGATCTCTGCACATATTGTCATTTGCATTGGATGTATAGAAGATTCTTTATTGTTGAAGTTTTCTGACATAAATAGTCAAATATTTGATGTTGCTGACCCACAACAATTTATGGTTTGGAAAGAGAGGGTTTCCCTTAGTCTATGCTCTAATCGCACGGAATAAAGTGTATGGGTGCGGTTATGCCTGTAGGTCACAACCACTGGACGCTTTTTAATATGTCATAAAGATTACATCAAAAGGAAGAACATTATAGCTCTAAGAATAATTAACAACAGGGTGGTGCTAGGGTAGCAGATTGATGCTAGCAAAGTTTTGGAGCATCCTTCCAGTTGGAGCTGGTAAAACTACGGTGTTGGCGCATACTTTTAGTTGGAGTTGATAAAACCAGGGGGTTGGAGCCTCCTTCCAATCATTGTTGGAGAATCTCGGAAGTTGGGGCTTCCTTTTGATGTAATTTTTATCATATATTAAAAAGCGTTCAGTGTTTGTTCCCAAAAGGGTTTCTACCTAAAAATCTCTTGTGTACTGTCCACTGTTGATAATATCGGCGATATTCGAAAATATCGCGATATTTTCGGCAAAACGATATATCGCCGAGAAAATATCGCGATATTTTCTGTTTTGAAAATATCGCGATATTTTCAATTTCGGCAAAATATCGCGATATTTGAAAAATTCGGCAAATATCCGGCTATATTTAAAAATTTGAAAAAATTATTTTTTATGCTTGCCGATATTTGCCGATATTTTGCTGATATTTTCGCCGATATTGCCGATAAGATATTTTCTGGACCCTCGCCGATATTTTCCCGATACCGATATTATCAACACTGGTACTGTCTATGATGTTATGCGTTGTTGAATGGTGTTGTTAATCATTAAAGTTTAATTGATATGATTAGAATTGTTAAAATGTGTCCAATATTGATTCATCCCCCCCTCTCAGAATTGGTGAATATTCTAACAATCTTTTGACAATTTCTCCAAAAATATCAATAAATTCCCACAGAAGGGAAAGTGCTGCTCTTATCTTGTGCATTCATCCTTTTGACCCTTTGAGCAATCAAGATATTATCAACATACCCCAAGGGTGAGCTTTCGAGAATGTGCAATGACAAATGTTATGTAGAAAGTGGAGTGCTCTCCTCAAATAGGCATCTTGACCTCAAACATTGTGCCTATGATGTCTTTCTATGTTAACAATGCAACTTTTCCAAGGAACTTCACCCTATGAGTCTGAAATATGCCTCAACAATGACTCTAAATCGAAGATAATGCATCAAGATATGTAGAGAAGTCAATCAAAAAATAAATTCATCCATAAAATATTGAGATGATCCTCCTCTAACCGATAGTGCTCAAAACCCTATGCATTATAATTTATAGGTGGTAACACAGTTGCCAAAAAACCCATAAAGTGACATACCATGCCTCCAAATATGTAGAAAGCCGCAATGGAGGCTTCCAAGTTAATGTCTTCCTCAAACCACATGCTAATATGATGCTCAAGTCTTGATGCCTGTTTAGGGGGCATGCAAGGCATACTCTGGCAGATGTACAAGGTAATCTAGCATGCCACTTGGCCCTGTTATGGTGATCTGTTTTCTACCTTTTGATCACATTTAGGCTCTCATCTTCCAATGACCAGTCCATATTTTTTATCAGCACATATGCTCATGAAGTCAAATTTTACAAACAGTTTAACTCTGAGCATTTGCCTTCAGCATATGGCTTCCAGAGTTGCTTCCCTTCATAATTTGTTATGGCATATGACACTATGTTTAAATCATATTCAGTGCTATACAAACTTTACCTGTAAGATGTACATTGAAAGATAATGCATTATGTATCTCTGAATAATATAATATATCAAGTTCTGTAAATTTATACTATTGAGGTGGTCCACAAAATTCAAATACAAGTTTATATATCTTCTAATTTCTGTGTTAGGAAGTCCAAGGCATGAGGTTGCGTCAAAAATTTAAGTGTCACAATGCCATGGGAAAATGTTAGATGCCAAGAGGAGATATGCATGAAATGCTGGTTGTGCAGAAAAATGTGGCATAGGTGGACATAGACCAGGTGGTTGAGACAGTGGGGCAATGACGGAAGGCAGAAAACATAAGAAGGATGGATGATGGCTGGAAAGAAACTACTAACGTCCATCACAGAGGTAGAAGAGATTGCTATATGATATTGAATAGGACATTATCATAAGATGATGGATATGCAATGCAATCACTGCAAAAATGTGCTCCTTCAATAATATGAAAAGACACTTTAATAAATAAGAAGTAAGCATAAAAAGTGTACATGAATAATAGTACATTATTTAGTAGTTATATACCAGAATGGGTTAGATAAGGCTGGGAAGCTTTCTCCATGTTTTTTATTTTGAAAAATAATTGTATAGGAGTGTGTGTTTGTGACAGATTAGTAGTTTGCAAGCATTTGTGTTTTATTTCATAGTCCAAATAAATCTGATTTCCTAGGGATGCTAAAATAGTTTGATTATCATATCATTAAAGTTTACTGCATTATTTGTAATTTTGTATTTTCAGTCTGAGGCAAAGCATTAATTCTCCTGCTTCACATGAATGAGACTGGCAGAGCTGACCATATTTTGTCAGTTTTACTTTAGTTTATATTTTCTACTATCTGTATCAATTGTTTTGTTGCATGCCATATTTCTGATGGAAAAAGTCATGATTCATGTTCAATAGTTGCTTGATGTTAAGCTGTCAGAACACTAATAGATTTTAACAATTGAGGATTCAGCCAAATTAAAAGTAGATTTTCTTATGATGAAATTTTTCCATTTCCTAGAATGTATTAACTACTGCTGCACTTGAAGTAAAAGTCGTCATGCATAGACTTTTCCCTGTCTTTTTGGATATTAGATTAAAATTGGTTTCTATACACAGTATTTATGTTCACTATTCACTGATAGTCTTTGTTGTATACTTCTCACTACTGTTAACAGGTGCTGTTCATGATATCAGGTGAGCCTGCACCAATGCTAGAGGACAAGGAGAAATGGTATATGCTTTGCAGCCCTATTTCAACTTTCAAATTCCACTAGCTGCAATTTTTTATACTCCAATCCAAAATTATTATTTGTTTTTCTTCTTTTGTCTCAAAAACAAATGCATCTTATATTTTATTAATGCACAGGAGGAAATACAACATACCTGCCAAAGTAGAGTCTTGTGCAACCCCCTCCTAATACAAGAAATTTTATGGGCATGTCTCCTTTAGATCCAAGCTCAGAGAATTAATGTCTGTTCTAAAAATTCATATTCTAGCTGTAAACTGGATTGGTAAATCAGGATTAAGCTCAGGAACTTCCTCGAGGTGAACTGGTTTATCTTCTCCATTGAAAGTAGCTTGGCAGCATATCTTCCATCAAAAAGGAGACACCTTTAAATCTATTAGTATCCCTTCTGCTTCTTCCTGCCAACGATATGCTGCCAAAGATGACCCCCTTCCATTGTAGAGGGGCCCTGAAGAGCATGGCATTTTTTTGATTAAAGATTCCTTTGATTTTTTAATATGTATGAGACTTCAATCCAGAAAAAGCGGGCTGTGAAATCAGCCTCTATATACAGATCCAAAACTCAAAAAATGTGGGCTAGCCTAGGCCAAAACACCCACTAGCATAGAGTCTACATTACAATGTCCAAAACATAGCAAGTGAAGGGCAACTTGTTGAGGAAAGAAGCACCAAGAAGTAACTATGCTAGTCATAGGAGGAGATTTGTTATGGTTGTTCAAAATAGGGCCCCAACCATAATTGAAGGGTTGACATCAACTTGCATCATGGGTGCTGTCCATCTATAGGAGGCTCCAAGTGTTTGGGCCCTTCTAAAAAGGCAAGAGTAGAGTTAAGAACTGTTTTCCATTCCATGGTATGCACAGCTCAAGCTTCAGCCATGCTTGCACACTTGAACACCCACTCATGGCAGGCCCTACTATGGTGATAATGACAAAACCAGGCTGCCTTGGGGCATGTGGGCTATGTTCCATCAAAATCCTGCAGGTCTTCTGAGAGGGCTGACAAGACAAGAATTAGACTAAGGGACAACAATGAGGTTGAGGCTCACTGTTACTACAACACCCCACCTCCCACTCTTTAGTGTAGTTTCACCCATATTTTTAAAAACTGACTGGCATGAACCGTAAACCGGTCATACTGGTCGGTTCATTAGGCAACCGGGTCAAACTGGGAAAGAAACCCAATTTAAGCGCTGACTTCGACAAAAAATCACAAAAACCGGACCAAACCGGCCTGTTTATGATGGAAACAACCGGTTCCATCATAAACCGGCCGGTTCATTGCCAAAGCCACAAAAGAGAGTGACAAACCTACATAGACTCTTTTTGGAGGTGTCCGGGATGTTTTGGAGGTAAAGTAAGGGTTGTTTCCGTCCAAAAATACCCTCTCCAAGTCTTTAAAAGGAGCTCACCCCCTTCATTTGCCTCACACATCTCATCTGGAGTTTTTGTGTGTTTGATTGGGAGCTTGGAGAGTGTTGAGTTTTTGCTGGAGTAGTCATCTTGGAGGCTTGGAGTTATTTTGGAGATAGTTTGGAACTGTTAGTAGAGTTGGCATCTTCAAGAGGAGGCTAATGAAACTAGTTTGCATTTCTAGGAAAGGATTTTCACTTGAAAATTTCCTCATTTCACTGCTGTCCATGTATTATATTTTTTTATGTGTTCTATGCTATCAAATCTCTAGTTTTATGCTATCAATTTTTGTAGGTTACATATGCATTTCTTTTCCTAAATTTTTCTTAGGTTTTCCATTTTTCTTAGCTGCAATTTTTTTTTTAAATGGCAAATTTCTTTGCAGATTTTAATTATTTCAAGCCAACATGGTTCCAAAAAACAAGGACACTTCATGGGCCCATTGTGATGTGATTGATGGAAAAATGCTATGCAAATTTTGCAATAAGTCTATTGGAGGTGGGGGTATTCTCAGATTGAAACAACACTTGGTTGGGATAAGAGTACAAGCCATGTGAAGCACCAAAGGAAGTGTTAGGTCTTGTTAGGGTAGAATACCTTGCCCAGTTTGAAAAGTTTTAGGAGAATAAAGCTAGGGAGAAGGCAATCCAAGAAGATATTTCAAGGAAGAGGGAATTATTACAAGCCATGAAAGAGAGTGGGTATGATGATAATGAGATTTAAGACTCCTCTTCTATCCCTTCCACCAGTGACCCCTTTCACTATGTTCCTCCTGCTCTTGGCCAACAATCCAAAGGAACAAAGAGAACAAACATCTAGAGTTATTTCTCATCCTTTGCCACCACTGCCTCTGCTAATCCCACTTCCTCCCAGCCAAGTTGTCAACCCACTTTGGATGAACATTGGAAAAAACAATGCAAAGAATCTTCTTAACAATACATTGCTAGATGGTGGTATGATGCAGATATCCCATTTAATGTTGCTCGCTCACCTTATTACCAGGCTTTGTGGGACTATGTTATAGCTGTAGGAAAGGGCTTCAAAGGCCCTATTATGCATGACTTGAAGGGAGCTCCTTTGTAAAAAGAGATTTCTTCCATTGATGAGTATAGACTCTAGAGAGTCATGGCTCAAAACATGTTGTTCCATCATGTCAGATGGATGGACCAATGTAAAGAACCGCCCTATCATTAATTTCCTTGTTTCTTGCCCTCAAGGAACCACATTGTTGAGATCAGTTGATGCCTCTGATAAGGTGAAGGATGCAACCCTTCTATTTGAGCTTTTGGATGAGATTATTCAAGTGGGGGAGCAGAATGTTGTGCAAGCCATCACAGATAATGCCTCAAACTATGTTCTTGTTGGAAAGATGCTTGAGTCCAAATATAAGACCATATTTTGGACTCCATGTGCTGCACATTCATAAACCTCATGTTTGAGGACATAGGGAAAGTGGAGTGAGTAAAAAACACTGTAGAGCATGCCATGTGCATTACAAAATACATCTACAACCACTCATGGCTATTGAGCTTAATGAGGAAAAACACTAGGGGCAAAGAGCTTCTTAGGGCTGCAATTACGAGATTCGCAACTCACTTCCTCACGTTGCAATGTCTCAATTCTCAACAAAGAAACCTGCAGAAAATGTTTTCTTTTGATGATTGGACTGAATTGTGGTGGGTACGTAGACAAGATGACAAAGACACCAAAAAGAAAGTTTTTGACAATTATTTTTGGAAAAGGTCTGTAGAGCTTGTGAAAATTACCGAGCCCCTTGTTAAGGTGCTAAGGATGGTGGATGGGGAAAAATTGGCCATGGGCTACCTTTATGAGGCTATGGATCAAACAAAGGTGTAGATACAGGCAACTTACAAGGATAAGTTAGATAAATATGGCCTTATATGGGAGATTAATGATAATAGATGGAACAATCAACTCCATCGTTCTATACATGCAACTGGTTATTTTTTGCACCCAAATCATTATAAAGCTCGGGTAGGAGATCTGCATGTTGGGGAGGTCAGAGATGGATTGATTGATTGCTTGGAGCGCATGGTCCCTAACCATACAGACCAGTTGAAAATACATAAACAACGTACTATTTTCAGTATGGCAGCTGGTACCTTTGGCAAACAATTGGCAAAGATGGCAAGAGATGTGGATCAACCAGGTAAGCAATTCCAATTTGTTTTTCTTTTCAAGTTAAATTGGTTACAATTTTACAATTCAAATTATCTATAAATACTTGTAATTTGTAAATAAGTAATGAAATGAACTAAGTTACTAATTAACGTCTTTTCTTTGCAGCACATTGGTGGGAGTCATGTAGGAATTTACAGGGTAAGTTCATCAGATAGAACACCAAAGGACACCGCTCACAAACAGATCACAAATCAATACACCAGTGTTTTTGACGTGGTTAAAACCCTCAAAGAGGGAAACAGTCCACGGCCTGCCAACGCGGCCACTTCAGGCAATTTATTAATAAAAGAATGAAATTTTACATAAGCTTCTCTCATGAACGGTTAACCTACAAATGACCCTCCATGCTCTTTAAATAGAGATCATGGACCAATTGGGTGTTAAGCCACGAATCAAGTGTCGGTAATACTGAGGAGAGAATGAACCGTTATATAACTACATATCGCGACCGTCGGATTGTAAGTTACAAAAGTACGTAGTAAAGAAACACACTTTACCTAACTCTACACTAGACCAAGTTATACTTAACTATTTCCTATGTGTC
>APFE031200318.1:72488-123114 GCA_000404065.3 Pinus taeda | reverse complement strand
TTCATTTCGCTTCATTTCGACCAAATTCCTTGTTTCACACATCGGGGCAAGTTTCACTCAAATGATGTTTCAGAGCAGTTAAAGATGAATTTTGGAAAACTGAGAGAGGTTTTTGTCCACCACATGCCAAGGAAGAAAAACCTCCTTCACTTTTTACACAGGTGTCATGTTTGAGAGAAATGTCAAAAATATCGGCGAGAACGAAGGTGCTCCAAGGACGGTTGGCCAAAACACAAAAACGAAAGAAAACGCCCGATCCACTCCAAATTTTGGCCAAAGCCTCTTTGGCTGAGCATGGTACTTGATTGGGGACTCCCAGCCCAAATTTCAAGAAATTTGGAGAAAATTTTGTCATTTGTGAATTTTTTGTGCAATTTACAGGTTTTGGCCATTTGAAACGCCGCGCTCCAAGCACGACTATTTTGGAGGACTGCTCAGAATTTTGAAAACTTGGCATTTTTGGAAAGGGAATGCAGAGAGAAAAATTACCAATACTTGGTAGAAGCCTGATTTTGAGATTTGAGCCTCCAAAAGCTCAAAATACATCAAAAGAATGACTTTCTGCCCACTTTTTGAGTTACAGAAAGTGACCTTGGGAGAAATGGTTTTTGAGGGGGAAAAACAACTCCAAATGCAGAAATTCCACTTGGGATAGAAAGTAGACAGACCAAGCTTTCCAGTGAGCCATCTTGCACCTGATTTGGACCAGTGGAACCCACTCAAAAGTTGCTGCAAAGGTGCGCGGACGCAGAGCCACATGAGAGCAAACTTTGCCAAAATTGACTTTTTTGGTCAAAAAACACTGTTTTGACTATGGTTGATTATTTTTACTTGTAGATGATGGATAAATGTAATATTTTCATGGCACTTTGATAGATTTTACCTCTCTTTACTCTTCTAGAAGCTTCCTTGATGTAAAAAGTGAATAATTAATGCATGAATAAGTTAGCTAAGTAATAGAGGCAAGTTGTTGAGCTACCTATTATCTAGTGCTTAGTTTGGAATTAGTTCAAACTGCTCCTAGAAGGATGAGCTCGACCCCTAGAGGCAAGGGAAGAGGTTAGCTTGCCTATATTATGTGTTTTCTTAGTCATTTTGAAGGGTTGGAAGGTTGGACTCTTGTGGGAGAAAGTTTCATTGTATATTGTACATCTATCTTTGCAATTTCAAGAGGAAGAAGGCCAGGGTTTTGCAGACATCCTTGTGGATTCTTGTGGATTCTTGTGTTGATGGTGTGTTCTCTACATGTTCTTGTAAGTTTGTTTATGTATTCCACATCGCTCTTTTGCTTCTATTTGGACAGATGAAGTGGTAAAGTTTGAATACATGCTTTGACATGCTCAGCTTTTTAGTTTGTTCAAAATTTATGTTTTCTGCTATCTAGAGAGGATTCAAATGGTTGTTTGCCCTCTTTAGCTCCTTCTCTATCATCCCTGATCATCCATCTCAAATTAAGGAGCGCTCACTCCTACCTTGCCCCAAAGATCCCCCTGCAAAAACTGTGCTCAATCGCCGCACCCTGAATTGCACTCCCTCCAATTGCCACCAAAAACCCAAAAATCTTTAAATCAACCCCCCTTATCAATTTACTAGCCTAATATCTTTGATCCTAATTGGTCAGCTTATCATATTGAAAGATCTACCGAATCTAACCCGAGAGAGCCTTCTCATACCTCGTAGGGCTAGCTACGAGGTGAAATGGTTTGATGTAGCCTTGAGAGTTTGTCTATCTCAGCCTAGGTGAATTCCAAGCGCTAACAGGTTGAACCTTTGCAAGAGCAGCCTCACAAAACCCAATGACCTCCCATGGTGAAAGAAAAGAAAGATGAAGGGGCAGGATATCCTCTCAAAATATTGCTTGAAGAAACTGACGAGCGATAAAGGAACACGATGATGGAAAAACTTGACCAGATCCTTCGGTGGCTACCCACACATGATGCATCTCCTTCCATCAGCCACTTTGGAAGTTCCACACCCTTTAAGGTACAAGTTGACTTTGACATCCCCATATTTGAAGGTGAGATAGATGCAAAAGTCGTAGATAAATGGTTAAATTTTCTAGAAGGATATTTTTTGTTTTTTATTTTTCCAACCAAGAAAAGATTACTTTTTCACTTCTCAAAGCCACCCCCCACGTCAAGGACTGGTGGGAAACCTACTGTGAGAAGAGGTATGAGAGTGCACCCTCACTATTTTCAGCCGCACCCACTTGGAATTCTTTCCAAGACACCATCAAGGAGCAGTATTACCCTGTGAGGAGCTATGAGGATAAATACATAAAGTAGACCATGTTGTGGCAAGGAAGGGACCAAGACGTGCCAGAGTTTGCAAATATTTTTCATACCTTTCGCACAAAGTTGGGTATCAAGGATCATGAGCTTCATTGGTGCTCAAGTACTGTGGATGTCTACACAAGTACATATATGATGAAATGGCATTCCTGGACATCTCCTCGCTCGGAACAACCTATCAATACATTGTTAAGATCAAGAACAAATATAAACATAAGAATAGATACTTTGGATCTGCATCTAAATCAAGGGAAAGGTGGCCCCAAACTGCATAGAAAATGAAAAATTCAAGGCATGGTCACTAAGTAAAACCCATCAAAGCCGCAAGCAAAGAACAACACCATGATGACAAAGAAGGACACGAGAAAATGGTGTGATTTTCATAAGAGCCCATATCACAACATAAGTGAGTGTTAGACCAAGCATTCACTGGTGGTTGAGCTAAAGGCTTTCGAATAAGATGCATGTTCTGACTCTAAGTCAGAACTCGACAAGGGGAATGATAAATTGAAGAAAATTATTGATGCAAAGCCTAGTGCTACTATTGCTACCACCAAGATCCATAAGAATGAGCCCGAAGATCTAGAAGAGGGGGAGCGTCTCTTCCACTCACAAATGTGGGTGAGGGGTTCTCTATTTCAGTTCATTGTCAATAGCGGGAGCCAAAAGAATCTTCTTTCAGAAGAGGTTTTGAAGCGGTTGGGCCTACTGACCACAACACACCTGTAGTCGTACACCATCAGGTGGCTTAACCAAGGATGAGATATTTGTGTTAGCTAACAGTGTCACCTTCCCTACGACATCAAACCCTTCACAAATGAGGTGCTGTCTGATGTTTCTCCTCTTGAATTCTGTGATGTATTATTAGGACAACCATACTTGTGGAAGAAGCATGTCATGTATAAGTCTAGGCCTCACACTGTTATTATTACTTTGGGCAATAATTTGTACATAATAATGGAGGTACCACCGCCTACCATGATCTCTTTGATCATTGTGAAGCAATGAAGTAAGATCATTTCCCATACTAAGAAATTTGTTTTCCTTATGATTCACCCTCAGGGAAAGAAGAAGATTGTGGTCACAGCCTCTAGACAAGGCTTCTCCGCATGGCAGAAGCAGATGGCAAATCTCTTGAAGGAGTACAAGGGACATTTTCACCTCACCCACAAGGGTACCTCTACACTATCAGGTCAAGCACTCCATCGATCTGACCTTGGGAACTGTTGGTGTCCCAAATTGCCCTATTTTCTACCCCATTTTAACCTTTGTTTTATCTCAACATAAACCTCTCTTTCCTACACTAGTCCACGATAACTACCTATTCCTGCGCATGCTTCGTATTTTACATTAAGACTTATTAAAGTGATTTATTAATCATTTTTATATGGATTTCATGCCTATTACGTACCTCTTGTAACTTATGTTAATTTCCTAGGAGTAATTGATAAACTTAGTATTAATTATAAGTGTGACTAGTGTAGGTAGATTCCTGCATCGCCATGAGGATTGTCTGAGATTTCCATGAGCCAAATCTTTCCACGAGGATAGGTCTGATCCTTGACTCCAGGTTTAGTTGTTGATGAACTAAAGAAGGATACTGGTGGTGCGCAATTAGGGAATGTTTTCAAAAGTTAGTCTACGTCCAAGCGAGATACATGTTCCATTATAAGAGTTGGCTGATTTTGTAATTTCAGTTGTTAGTTTGTTCGGCCAAAAGGCTTGAATAAGAAAATGTTTGTGATTAGTGGAAAATGGCTAAGGTCAAAAGGATGTATAAGATATAGATCATAGGTATGACTAGCTAGTGAACCATCGACTATACTTTCAATTTCATGTAATCTGGGTATTGCCTCAGCTTTGGGGTTGGACTTGCACTGTTATGTACATTTGTTGAATCAAGTAATACAAGAAATCCGCTATGATTTTCATACACAACGTTTGATTTATCTTTGATGCATATTTGAGCGTTGAGCCTTTTCGTTTCTTAGATGAGAAACAAGTTGGTTGGCTAGGGCCCAGCCAACCTAGCTCGTTTACCCCTTGCACTTTCGTTATTCAGAAATACAATGTGAATATTTCCTTCTACAACTGCGTGGTGTGACAGTTCTAATATTTATTTCTGAAATTCTGATTTAAATCTCTTTTGTAGTTAAAGTGTGAAACAGATCCGTGGCTTTGGGAGTTACCTGAGTTTATTTCATTTATGAAATTCCTGTCTTGCATTTTCTTTACTCTCAATCCTTGTCTCAATTTTCTTTCCCTCGGATCGTGCAGGAAGCTCTTTCCTGCACCAGTGCATGCAGTTGCCTACACTTTGGTTCAGTTCTTCATTTTGCAGCAAACATTGAATTACTTTCCTACATATTATTTCTAGATATTTTGCAAGCGAATGAACTATTAACTTCTGTAATTGTCTTTAGCATTAAAAGTATATCTCCAAAAGATCTTAAGACAGTTGCATGAATTTATCATAAACATGTTATACTTGAATTTTATGTCTTATGAACAATGAACATAAACACTTCGAGTGGATCACCAAAGTTAGTTGACACATGCGGATCACTTAGACAATTGCCTTGATTCCTTTGAGTTGCTTTCATTTCATGAATTTTACTTCCTTTGTAGGATTTAATTAATTAAAGCATTTCTTTTGCATAGATAATTTACTTCAGGATTTCATTTGCAGTTGCAATTCTTTTTCAGCATATCTTTTAGTCCTTTCAAAAGTAATTTGGAAACTGGGTGAAGGAAACTTTGCCTTGGTGCAAGAGCTGGTCTCTTGTCACAGAAATAGAGTTCTAGAGCACTTTCACTAAGACATAAATCTTTAGTAAGGGAGGTCAAATATACTTTTAAATAGAGACACTGTACCTGCACTAGTGCAAGCAGATTGCCACAGTGCAAGAACAAGTTGTTTGTATAGAAGGAAGGTCAAGAGGAAAACAGGTCTCTACAAGGGCCCACTTGTCAAACTGTTAGCCATCCATATGAAGATGAACATATCATTTCATTCCAACATTTAATATTATTTCAGTTGTGTGAAAAATCTTTTACTTGATTTACTTGCAAATTGTTCTTTTACATTCTAGCACTAGAGTTTCTTTGGTGTCAATTGCCTTTATGATTGTTTTCTGTTTGATTCTGCAAGCATTTGCTTTAAGAAAAAGGATTAGGAATAGGAAAATTGCATACCACTTTTGGCATTTCCTGTGCTTCATCTCTAAGTTTATGAAACCCTCGAGTTGACAATTAAGTGTTGAGGACTTTGCTTAAGCACAATTACTGCACCCAACATTTTGGCATTGTTGTCGGGGAGGCGATTTGAATTGGTAAGAATTTTCCATATTTTGCAATAGGGGTAAGTCTGCTATTATTTTTTCTTGTAGTGTGCTTTTATTATTTGAAGGAATTTATAGGTACTGATTTATTTTTTTGAAAATTGTGGTTTTTATTTGAATTTCGTTTTGTCATTTTTTGAAATGAATGCCTAAAAGAGGTAGGGGTCCAAAGCCCACTAGGGGCCAAAGAAATACTAACAAATCTAAAACCAAAACTCATATTGGGCCTTCTTTTGCAAGCAGAAATTCCAAACAAACTCAGACTCATCATGCAGGAACAATCCACCTAGGCTCTAGTAGCAGTGGTCCAGGTGTGACACAACCCATAAAGGGGAAGAAGGGGATTTTCGGAATCAATAGTCAGCCTTCTCAGCCTATTGAGAGTGGTTCGTGTGGAAGAACAATAATGGAAGATATGGAAGACCCTGTAGAAGGAAGTGGTGAAAATCAAGTAAATGAGGAACAGTCTGCTTTCATATTCTCGATAGTGACTCCTAATATACAAGTACAAATGAAAATTATTTCACCATGAGCTCTTCCTCATTTCTTTGGTAAGGTACATGAAGATCTAGACTCTTTCCTATTTGATTTTGATATTTTGTGTAGAAGTTATGATTACTCATCTGATGCCCAGAAGTTAAAGTTGTTTCCTACAACTCTCCGGGACACAGCACTCCGTTGGTTCATGAGACTAGGAGGAAACACTATAAATTCTTGGGAGCAAATGAAGAAAGTGTTCTTATCAAAATATAAGGAATATTGTAAAACTAGAGATATTAAAGATGAAATATTTACTATTGTGCAAAATGATGATGAAATTCTAGAGGACTACTTGGAGAGATTCCTGTACGTCGTCTAAAGGTCAAAGCACAAATTTGATCTAAGTACCATTAGAACCTTGTTCCTACGTGGGCTTACTGATGATGCTAGAAATAATTTAAATCTGTTAGGAAAAGGGGATATTGCTCAAAAAACTTTTCATCAGATCTGTGACTTGTGAAGGAAATTCTCACAGAACCAATATAGATCCAGTAAAGGAATTCATAATAGAAATAGGAAAACCGAATCTATTGATGCTATGATTATTGGATTAGAAAACAAAATGGACAATATGAAAATTGAAATAATGAATATTGTTAGTAAACAAATAGACTCTTTGAAGTTGCAACAAAAAATTGTAGAAGAGCAAGAGACATTGTGTATTTTCTATCCTAAATGGACAAGAAAACATCCTTTAAGAGAATGTCCTCTTGATATTAAATAAACTAATAAATGTGAAATTTGTGCATATAACCATGCTACAGAAAAATATCCCTCCATACCTAGGCTGAAAGTTTTATTTGAAGGGGCAGAACCTGAAGCTGAATCATTGTATGTTATGGGAGCACGAATAAATTAGCCTCAGGTAAGTGTAGGTATGGTTCTTGAACCTCCACCGCATTGTTTTGGTTATAATGCACACTCATATTCCTATCCTAACACTGGTCACTCTCAACATTGGCAGCATGGGAATCAATATCAGTAGGGACAACCCTCCCAATCTTGGAAACAAGGATGGAGAGGGCCAAACCATTCACATCATTCACATCATTCCTGTCCTGCACCTATGCAATCATACCCTCCTACATATGCACCTTACCCAATGCCTCAACCATCATTACCTCAGTTGAGTCAACATAGGCCACCATTACCTTTACCTCCACCATTTCGACCTTCTCAACTGCTTGCTCAACCTTTACCCGATGCCAATGATAAAGTGGTACAATTATCCATTCTATGAACCTGCTTTCTTCATCCAGATATCAAAATATGCCAGTTAGAGTCAATGATCTCCAATTGAGATCAGTGAAGGTAGTAACCTTAGAAAATCAAAAGCAGCCTATGGTGATTATCAATGAGAATGGAGAGGAGGAAACTCCTGACCATTCTAAAAAGGATGACACCATTCATCATATCCCTATACATTCTGAGCCCTTCTCATCTTCTTCCAAATGACCTCCCTATTAAGAGAGGTTAGTTGTGGAGACGAAAGACCCCATTCTTGAGTCTAGCCTAGCTTCTGAGCTTAGGAACCTTTTCATAAGGGTACCTTTGCTCCAAGTTATCAAAGAGATTCCCATATGTACAAAACTCATTAGGTAACTTTGTCTCAAGAATCCAGGAAAGATAATATTGGAAACTCAAACTATTCAATTTGTTGGTAGAGCAACAGAGTTGATGACGGGGTGTATGCACATGGAAAAATATATCGACCTCGGAAACCCTGTTGTCTATGTTCAGATAGGTGATGTCCTTGTCTCCAATGTACTTATAGACCTAAGGGAAACCATTAATGTTATGACCAAGAAAACCATGGATCAACATGGATTGGTCCATATTCGTCCTACTCCCACTGTGCTTGAACTGGCAAATAGATCTAAAATCAAGCTGAAAGGGGTGTTGGATGATGTGGTCATTTCCATAGATTCTTGGAAATATCCCATAGATTTCATTGTGCTTCTGAATTCCGGTGGAGTTGAAGGTTGGGCCCTCAACTCAAGCTCCATGATCTTAAGGTTCAACTCAAACTGAACCTTAGACAGCTCGATCCTCACGTCACACACACCTGCAGTGAGATTCTGAATCCCTACATCGACGGGCACATCTTCTGGGATATTCAGCTCGGGAACAGTCTTGCAAGCCTCAACTACCACACCTGTGGTGTGCTCATTATTCTCTATGATCTTAAGGAGATCAAGCATGGAAGTATTTTTTATGAACATTTGGGTGTTGTTGACCTTCTACTTGCTGATCACATTCAGCACGCACTGCTCCCAGGCCTAAAGTTCCATGATCACACCATCTTGCAAGGTGTGAAGGGTCTCACTTGGCAGCATGGCCAAGTTCAACCCAACCTTCATGAGAGCACTGATGGTGGCCTTCTCAGCTTCCACTTCTGTAGTCAATGCTCCGTTTGGTAGCATGACGCCCTGGGGATCTAAGGAGTAGACCAACTCCGCTACTTCTGAGGTCCCAGGTGCTAAGCTATTTGACGTCGCGCTACGATGTCCCACACTAGTCTGCACTTGGGTGGCCTAGATCTGCAGCTCACACGGACTCGTCTGAATGGTGGCCAAAGCTTTCTTCTGCTACTGCTTGAATTGTTGCAGAAGTTCTGTGGTTGCGTCCCTCACTGTGTCCCTGATATCATTCAGATCACCTTCAGTCAAAGTGATCGGGTCAAGTGAGGATTTTTTGGCCTTGGACTTCTTCCACGGCCAAACTTTTTCCTGCTCCCGAGTGCACTTAACCTGGAATGAAGTAGTCTCCGAGTCTACATCTCCCTGCCCTTATTGCTGCTCTTCCTCCTCTGTCTGTTCCGGAGGAGACTTTTGATTTCTGTCAGAGTCATGATCTTTGTCTTCTACTTCTTCCTCTACCTGCTTCTGAGCAGTGCTCTCTGCTTTAGATTTCTCTTTGACCTCCTTTTTCCTTCTATCAACCAACTACTGCATCATCAATAGGGCCTCTTACTTCTTTTGATTCATGGCAGACTTACTAGACCTAGATGACAAGTCTGAGGCCGTGCACCACTCTTATGGCTAACTTTCCAAGACCATGGCAATTGCACCATCCGTTTCCAGTTATGTAAGTTCATACCATTTTTTCTCGGGTTCCTTCTGCGCTCAGATGTAGACACAGTGGAAGTTCGCTTTGAACTCCACATACCATAACAACTACTCAAAGGCAGTTGGGGATAGCCTCGTCTTACAGTTTATCATGGTGCGGATGCTTGCCTCCATTAGCACCAAAAAAAATTAGCGTCCTTGATCCTCATAGTGTCTTTGGTGGCCCAGAATGAAGCGAACTTCACTACTTTTGGTGCACCTAACATGACTGGAGGAAACTATTTGTCCTCCGATAAATCCCATGCAACCAGCACAATTAAAATTAAAAGTCAGGGGTAATGGAAAGTCTTACTCTCATCTTGTGCTTCTCTACATTTCTCTAGGAACTCACTGCAGAGGTAGCGTGCCCAATTAAACTTACGCCCTCCATGCACTAGGTCGCTAATGACACAACAAGTGCTGGCACTTCATTTGCCTGACACTTCCTCATTATTTTCCTAGCCAAAATCTGGGTGGCGACCTTAACCATGGGGTCGGTGATGCTAGAAATTGAGTATCCATGTTGTTTCTTGGCAAGCTTGAATTTGTCCTTCATTCTCTCGGTGATGTTGTGCTTGCCCGTCTTTCCACCAAATTCCATTTCCAAATTCAACCCTGAATGTGGGAGAAATGTGATCCTATGGATCAACATATCTATGATGGGTATCTGTTCTCCTAACCATAGGCACCCATTGTTCACTAAGCACAACAATGATTTGATCACCATCAAGGTTATGGGCACATGATGGTAATGCGACACCCATAGCAGGTTTAATATTCCTTCCTTGTCCACTCCTATAATCCATTTCCACGGCTCCAGCGTGGTGACAACAAAATCTTTATAAAACACACGGGTCATAAATGTATCCATCTCCAAGTGAGGGAATCACTTTCTGTCCACCAATTCCCAATCCTCTAGTTTGAGAGCAAGAATGTGCACCAAGTGTGGTCCTTCAAACATGATCTGGTCTGGAAGCAACGGGGTATTTAGTAGAAATTTCCCCGCATCCGGGTCCTTTGGGGTTTCACCTTACCCTGGCATGGAGGGATGTACTCAGGTAGCTTTGAGATAGGGTATACATCCTCTATGTCAATATCATATGTTCCCACATCCACATCTTCAACACCCTCCTCAGATTCTAAGTCTACCACTTGTCTTTCTCCTACACGGTGGGATTTTCCTTCTAGTGCTTTCTTAGCGACATGCGCACTGGCTGTGGCACTTTCTACTTATCCTTCTTTGTCTTGGGACCCTCTTTGGGTGGTGTAGGCCTCGACCTGGGTGACCTCTATGATTTTGGCACTTCTGTGGGCATTTCTACACTTGCAATCTCAGGGGAAACTCCCTCAAATGCCATCAACCCTCCAGCATTGGCAGTTTCCAGAGGCACCGACATGAATCTATTAATAATCTCTTGGGTTGATTTTAGCAACTTGTCAAACACTCCACTCGCTACCTAAGCCTTGAAATAATAAGGGTTCATGTGTGCCTAAAATCTCAACACATCAATTCTCAGAATGCAATGTGTTTTTTGTTGGGTGGCCACTTGTAATTTATAGGCAAATTCGAACTTGAATCTGACCGTTCCCCCCCAAAATCCACTCATAAATTTTAGATTGGCGGTAGGCTTTCACAAATATTACTCTTAAATTCAGACTTAAATATGGTCTCCCCACTCCACTTAGCCATTTTCCCACTGTCAACTCATGAACAGTGAACATAACAGTCAATTTCTAGTTGCTCTGTGCGGTCTCTCCTCCTATAGTGCAGCTCCCTTCACGCTTCCACTGAAACTGTGACATGTCTTCCTTCTGCGCAATTCCCTAGTCACATAGATCTATAACCTAGGCAGTGTATTTTATTTTCACGCACCTCCTTTCAGCTGCCTGGAGCACTAAGACTGTGCCTCCACCATATAGTCATCTGGCTGAATACCCGGTGTATGGCTTCAACCAACTGCCATTCGCCTTCCCAGGAAATGGCTCTCCATTGAACTTCACCAGCTGAACTGATCCACCATCAGTAATATCTTTAGTGACATAGGGCCCAAGCCAATGCATCCAAAATTTCTTGGAAATTTATAAAACTTGCTATCATATAACAAAACCAAATCATTTACCTTGAAGATAAATAGTTTGATGTGCCGATCGTGCCATGCTTTTCTGCGCTCCTTTTAATCTTACTTATGGATTCTAGCTAAAAATATATCCTCTTCCAGGTCTGCCAACTACACGAGCCTTCCTTCTAGGGTTTCGCAATCCGCCATTCCTGTAAATTCCACTATGCATAGATTAGGTACGATGTATTCCATCTGTTATTGTCGGTATCTTCATCCCTCCATCAGTGATCAAAATTCTCTTGTTGCATTACATTTTAGGTGTCTCATCTGATCAGCTGCATTCCATTAGGATCATGGATCATCTGATGGCAATGGCATATTATAAATTTTCCCCTCATGATTTTTACCTGCTGGCCCATTTTCATACATTGAGGTCATTTACAGTCATTTTTTGTCTTTACATCTGCAAAAAGTCATTTTTAGGGTTTTAGGTCTCATTAGGTCTAGGGTTTGTCCTCAAGGTCTTGTAAAAGCTCAATAACAGTTAGTAGGCACATGAGGAGGTCAAATAAAGTCTCAGGATCAAAGATTTCAATAATGACTTCTCAGTAATTGATTTTTCCTCAAAACCTTGTTTTGAGGAAAAACAGAGTTTTATTGTTTTATGTATAAAAATTTCATGTAATTTCATTTTTCCTATATGTAACATGTCTGAGATGCAGCCCTGGTCACCCTGCCAAGCTCCTGCACTCCAGCTCCTGGAGAAGAGTCAAAAATTCAAATCATTTAGTCCATCAAAGGCAAAAAACAAGTCAAACTGCCAAAACAGAGTTTTAAAGAACAAGTGAAAAAGCAAACCTTAGAAAAGTGGGTTTTTACAAATAAAAATTAAATTCCAAGGATATATAAAGTGTTTCTTATGTTCAAGAGTTCATTTGTGTGCCAAAGAGATAAAAACAAGAACCAAGTCATGTTTTTGAGGCGAAGAAGGCGATTTGCAGCAAAACTTAGCAGTTACACTGGGCGCTGTGCACCTGGGTCGAGGCGCGGCGCACCTGGCCAGCGCAACACACAGAAGCTCAGAAATACATTGAAATTTAAACGGGCATGGCGCACCAGAGAAACGCAACGCACCTACCTTTTAAGCTCGAATCTCATCCAAACGACCTCATCAACCTCCAAAAGCTTCCAAGCTTCATTCAACAAGTAAGTTAAGCATCCCAAAGTGCCTTTGCAAGAGATTTTCATCCTCTTTAATGGTGTTTCAATAGGTGAAATACAAACCCTAGTTGGCTCCACAGTCACATTCAAAAAATTGTCTAGGTTTTCAAAATTGTCATTGTTGCTATTGGCTCCATTGCATCATTTTCACATCCCTTCACTACATTTCCCTAATTTCATTCCCCCCCCCCCTTTCTCATTCACATTCATCTATCCCCCTATCCCCAAAACTAAAAACCCTAATACCTAATTCCCACTACTCCTAAACCCTAATTTGCACTCCCAAAAACCCTACAGTCAGTATATAATCCCTCACTCATTGTCCCAAATCATCAATCCCTTTCATTAAATAGCAAACACCTATTGTTGATATAAAATCTCTTCATACTCATCACTTCAAAGCAAACAGTGGAAATTATAGAGATAGATTCACCTTATGATAGAGATGAGGAAATAGTGAGTGATTCCTCTCAAGAATTTCATGCACCTAAAAAACCTCACAAGGGAGGCAAACACATCCGGGAGGAGCCCACTACACTTACAGAGCTATTGGCTTGTCCTCTTGTTGTAGCATGTTTCAAACATCAATCTTGCTATCAGTTTTGTGAGATGGTGGAAAGAGTCAAATACCACCATGAGCTTGCTATATTGTTTGTCTTCCATCTTCACAATGGCCAGGTCAATTTGGCAAGTGTTACATTCACTTTGACACCTGAAACTATAGCTGAAGCAACGGGTATTCCAAATGTGGGAGAACAATGGAACAAGGGACAACTAGTTGACAAAGAGAATTATGAGCCTTATATCAAGGATGGCTATCAGAAGAAGATCAGTAGAGTGTTCCCTTTCAGATACCTACAGGACACATATGCTCCATTGATGAAGCTCATAATCAAATATTAACAACTGTGAAGGCATATTTTCTCACTTGTATGCCTACCATATCAGATTATTGATGCATTTCACTAGGGTGAGGATGATGAACCTCCCCTATTTCATGTGTCGGAATATTGAGAAAATGACCACATTAGTGAAAAGGAAGCCTCTTCATCAATAGTACAACAACATTTATCACTTTTCATTGTTCAAAATTGTGGTGTTGCATCAACTGAGCTTGATGAATGTTTCATGGGATGATTTCATTTCACATGAGGTTTTCACAAGTCCTCAAGTGACCCCATCAGTTTTTCATGAGGCAGGAGGGCCTTCACATCAGCAAGAAGTGCATGAGACTCAAACCACCAGTGTGCCAATATTCATCACTTATCAAAAGGGGACAAGGAGGCTATTTGCAGCGGAAAAACGAGTACTATCTCCACCCGAGGTGGAAGGGGTCTCATTTCCTTCAATAGAAAATTAGGTGCAGGACAAAGGTAAACAACCAGTGCATGATGAGGGGCCTTTGGAAGGTCAAGAGAGAGATTTCATTCTCATTGAAGATGAGGACACTGATTTGGACCCCCAAAGCTCAAGACTTAAAGAGATCATCCAAGAACAAGAAGCTAACATTCATGCCTTAGCTCTTAACCTCGAAAGAGCTAAGTGGATTATAAACTACCTTAATCAAAGGAACAAGCAACTGGAGGATCAGCAGACTATCATGGAGCTGCAAAATATAAGGGAAAACCGACAAGTGGCCAAGAAGAGGAAAATCAAATTGACACCACTAGAACAAGAGATTGAAGCTGATCGTGAATCTTGGCTAGAGAGGACAAATATGCACCTGGAGAAGTTGTTGGAGAAGGCCAACAAAGAGAAAAAGATGTTGAGGCACATGGCCTATCACTATTTGGCGAGTAACAAGATTTGCAAAGCGATATAAGGACCTTGAAGGCCAAATTGAGGAAAACTTTGAGGAGGAAGAAAAACCAAGATAGACTCAAAATCTTGGCTGAGGCTTCCTTAGCCCAACATAGTACTTGATGTAGGTCACTCAACTCACATTTCAAGAAATTTTTGCACATTTTTTTTTCAATTTTGAAATTTTAGAGGAAAGAACAGGATTTTCTGCCTGGTGCGTAGTGCTACCCGGCACTTGCTTTTGCTAGGGCCCTCCTCTGGAGGAAAAATATACATTTTTGGATTCCTCATGAAAATGCCACGAAATGGCTAGAAAGTTTTGTCAATTTTTGAGCTTCCAAAAGGGCAAAAAACACCTCATAAATGCCCTTTCTGCCCCTTTTTGGTCACACAGGAAGTAGTATTGGGCGAACTCACTTTTAGAGGAGCAAATGGACATAAAATTCAGAAATTCCACCTGTTTGGGAAAGTAGACAGAAAGCCCTTTCCAACAAGCCCACTTGGAGCAAATTTGGTTCATGAAAAGGCCTCCAAAATCAGATGCAACAAGGCTCTACGCATAGGGATAGTGGCGTGGTGCACAGGATGGAAAAATGTCATTTTTGCCAAAAAAATCTAATTTTTGCATTGTTTTTTCTCAGTTTGACTTTTCTCTCTCTCATGGTAAAAATCTTGATGTAAATTGATGTAGCTTGATGGAATTTGAAGTAAAAATGTTGAAAATTCACTCATGGAGGTAGATGCATCATGAAAAGGTAGTTTTGAACTGAATGAATCAGTTTCCTAGGATTTAGAGGCAAGCTGTTCCACTGCCTACTTTTCAGTTCTTAGTTTAGATCTTATTGAAACACCTCCTAAACTCATGAATTTTACCCCTAAATCTTAGCATGAGTTGTTTGTCCTATATCTAGTAGTTTTTCAGTCATTTGTAAAGGTTGGACTTTTGTGAAAGCTTTGAGTAGCATTATACATTTATCTATGTAGTTTGGCAAAGGAATAGACCAGGGTTTGTAGCATTATGTGGGATTCTTGTGGCAATTTTATTTGGTATTGTTTTTTCCTTCTGTAATTCAAGTTTACATGTGTTTATGTATGCCATCATCTGTCTTTGTTCAACTTAACTAAATGAATCAAGGATAAAGGTAGAATTCATTGATGTTGCAGTGCTCTACCTAGGGTTTGTTAGGTTTTCTATGTTTTCAGCAGTTTGAAGAGGATCTCTGAGACTTTCATGCCCTCTCCAACTTCTCATCAATCTTACAACTCTCCATCTCACTTATTTCACAGTACTAAACCATTTGCCTACCTCACCCCACAGAAACCTCTGCAAGACTAAGTCCATTCCCCGAACCCAAATTTGCCTTTCACATTTGAGCCAGCAAACCAACATAAAATTCAATCAAACTCCTTTGAGCATATACCTGGCCTATAATTATTCTTTACATTAGTCATCTTAAGCTTCATTTGCTATATTTTCTTGAGATTGACAAGGAGAGAACCCTCTCTCGACCTGGTAGGGCTAGCTACCAGGTTAAGCGTGGTTTGATGTTATCGTAGATCCTGCCTTTCTCATCCTGAGGTAGATTTAGCACCTAACACCATCAACATCATAGATTCTATGCCATAAACTATCCTGAAAGGCATTTGTCCAATTATCTTTTTGAAATTCCTCCTTGTTTTGGGAAATTTTAGCGTTCTTGGATAAACGCCTAACCCTCTAGACTAGTAGCTTAATCTAGAAACAATAGTACAAAGCATTCTCTACCTTTTCTATAAACAATAGATAAAATAAGAGAACAGAGAACCTAGTTGTAGCTTCCACTTGTTCCTTATCTCCCTTGGCCGATTATGATGCTCCTTCTCGTACTTAAGCCGCTTGAGAAGTAATTGCACACAAACAGAAACAACAACCCATCAAAGCATATGATAATGATCTATTGATTAAAAATAGCATGGAATCAAGTACATTATAAGCATATGAAATCATCAAAAGACAATACAAGCATACGGAAAAAGCTTTGAACACTTTATTAGTGAAAGGAAGAGTTACAACTCAATTTGCCTGATTCAGCATCACTCCTCCAGTTCAATCCCATCCTCTCCTCACAACAAGAAAGACACTTTGACATCATCACAACACTTGCAATCAACTCAAATCTCATATGAACAACATCTCCCTATAATTCAATAATTTATAGCCCCTGATCACTTAGATGAGTGGTCTTTTTATAGGTCAATGAAGGAGGTTATGACATGAATGGTGATAATGAATACCCTCCTAAATTTACAATTCAGTTCCATGGAAGAAGGGATAAGGCGATTGATGTTCCTTAACTCCCTTCCTCATCCAAATGTGAACTCAAAGGAGTGGATTTCCTTGATAAACTTCTAGAGGCATCCAATGGATAAGGAATCTTTCAAACCCTCATGGAAATTCACACAAATTCACCCAGCGCAGGCCAAAGAGGGACCAAGTGTGCTGCATAGCACCCTGACAGTGTGTGGTTTTCATTGCAGCACACGCTAATGAAGGCCTACCTGTGTTGATCTTCTTAGAGGCAGTTTTGGATGTTTTCAGTGATGGAACTTCTTGGGAAGTGAGGCATTTTGATGTTTAACTTGTTTAGGGAATGTAACAACTGCATTAGGGGTTGATGGGCCCTAATAGTATCGATCTGTAAGTTGGGGTTGATGTGCCCAAATGGATCTATAATAGCTTCCCCCTAAAGCATGAAGTCATAAATATATATGTCGAGTGAAATGCTTTATCACGAGGAGAGGAGGTTTCGAAATAGAAGGTGACCTGCATCAATTACAATACATATATCATGATAATTGATTTTTCTCATGGACTAGCTGAGGGAAGGCATACCAATGCTCAGCTTATAAACTTTCATTACATGTAAAAATATAGTCGTTTATAGATATAGACCCATGAATGGATGGCCATGAATGTAAGGTCATTGTACATTTGATTTAGTACTCCTGAAAATATCGCAGCCCGGATGGATGAAACTAGATCTGGGGTCTTCAATCTTGTTCAATCTTTCGCTCAAGTACAAGTCTAACCATGTGAATAGATGATCTAGAAGTCGAACATGGGAAGACATCGTCTGATTACCAGCCAATGATGTAAGCCGTTAACAGACGCGAGAGGAATCACTGATAATGATAATGACCCTCAAGGTACTACAGTACATTTCACATGGTGTGAATAAATGATCTGATGCCAAACACCATACAAAGTCTTTCGTTCGAAGCCCAGTGATGTCAACCTATCGCCAGAAGCGAGAAACCTCCCATTGATGTTTGCAAGCCTCAAGATATTGAAGGGGTGTTTCTAAGTCAACTTCTTGGATACTGAGTTGATGTTGACAAGAAGTGACTCATCGCAGGAGGGCCTTGATGTATCCCACATCAATGACACGAAACAAGATAAATGATTTTGGAGATGAAAAATTGATTGACAACAGAAGGTTCAAGAATGGTGGTCATGAAAATCAAGATTTATGTTATTTCAAAGGATGAAGTTTGAACTGAATGACTTCTCTTGAACATGTCGGTGACACTAAGATGATTTGGTAGCATTGACCCAAAACAAATTAATGGATTGTATGATAGACCAACAGTGTGATAACCATCAAGCTGAATGACCCAACCCACATAGTCATGATGATGAGGTGATAGTGTCATGTTCAAGAGCGACTTGCTACCATAAAGTTTTCTCGGCTTTTTCCATTTTCCCCAGTCATTGCTGATTGGTACCTCTTTATTTTTTATCAAGCTTGAGGAGGATAACATATGCTTGTTGCATAATTTCACCCTTCGGGTGAATCCATCGTTATTTGATGCTTTAACGAGTCTAGCGAAGGTGAAACTCGGTCTTGTCTAGATGGACAAGCTTGTCGTTATTTGATGTTTTTAATGAGCTTAACGATAAAGATAACTCAGTCCTTTTCATGTTTAGAGAGTTTGAAAAGGGATGAAAAGAAAACTCCACAAGTTATTTTTCATAAATTAATCTCTCAAGTCTGAAAAAGCGTAAAATAATATAAGAGAGATATTGTTTCCAATCCTTTAACGAGCTGGAAATGACAAGTGCTCAACAATATTTTTCATGTTTAAAGAGTCTAAAATGAGCTTAAAGAGGACTCCATTTTGAGGAACGAGTGGTGTCTAGGGTAGCAACTGGTTCTGGTGATATTGGAACTTTTCAAAACATGTCGATTTATGTGAAGAGGCTAGCTAATAAGACCAATCATTGCAATTGTTCCTCAAAGAGGTAAAACAACCAAGTGAAAGCATATGATCGGCTAAAGAGATGGTGGCGATGGGATGAAAACAACCAAGGCTGATCTGATAGAAAAGGCTGATAGAATGGAAATCACAAGGGTTAAAATGGAAATGGGTTCATTTTTAGAGAAGCTTGAACCATCGGGAACTATGCTTGGGTTTAGTTTCATGTTTACACAAGCTTGAAACGACAAACTATGCTTGGATTTAGTTTCATTTTTACACAAGCTCGAAACGAAAAATTATGCTTGGATTGGTTTACATGCCCCCAGCATGATGAAAGGGAGAGTCTCCTGTAACCAAATGGAAGTCACTGCGGTGAAGCAAGATTGTTATCCAATACCTTTTTGGCTTTGTCCAGATAGGGACAAAGGTGAATGGGGTGATTCCCTTCACATAAACTACAGGGAAACTTAACTTTACCACTAGGTGCATGCCCCCCAAGCTTCATTACATTCACCTAAGTAGACTACTTGTGGCTATCAGGTGGATGGAATGAAGTTTTGTTTACGAGATCAAGTGAAAGACTCAACTGGATTTTACGAGATCTAATCAAAGACTCAACTTGGAACTTGGGACCTTGTTCCATTTTTTAATGAGCTTGACACAAGACAAGGAACTCTGCTCAGATTCCTTGTTTCATTTTTTGATGAGCTTGACATAAGACAAGGAAGTATGCTCATGGTCTTGTTTTAATTTTTAAAGAGGTTGACACAGTAAAAGAACCATCCTTGTGGACCTGTTTCATTTTTTAACGAGGTTGACACAAGACAACGAACTATACTTGGGGGTTGTTTCATTTTTTAATGAGGTTGACACAGTAAAATAACTATCCTCATTCCCTTTGTTTCATTTTTTAACGAGGTTTACACAAGACCAGGAACTATCCTCATAGACCCTTGTTTCATTTTTTAACAAGGTTGACACAAGACAACGAACTATCTTCAGACTCCTTGTTTCATTTTTTAAAGAGGTTGACACAAGACAAGGAACCATCCTCGAAGACCCTTGTTTCATTTTTTAACGAGGTTGACACAAGACAACGAACTATCCTCAAAGACCCTTGTTTCTTTTTTTAACGAGGTTGACACAAGACAACAAACTATCCTCGGAGACCCTTGTTAACGAGGTTGACATAAGACAACGAACTATCCTCAGACCTAATCACAACTCATAAGAGGTCATGAAGGAGAGATCTAGTTCCAATGCCCCCAGTACATGATGTACAACATCATTGAATTGATCATCAGTTGATGTAGGTATGGAACAGGTCGCCACATAATTAACCTGTGGTGGGGATGATACCATTGGTACGAAAGGACCATTTAGGTAAGATGGTTCACTAGGAGCCATATTTGGACTAGGAAATGAAAGCTGGTCAATGACAACAATTTTTCCTTCATGCGGGAAACAAATGACTCAAAAGAGGGTTGAAACAATAGCTCCCATGCCATAAACATAGTCATGCCCAAGTAGTAAATTGTAATCTAAAGGGTCGGGGACTACCATCACATTAAGATAAATGATTTTTCCTCCCAAATTAATAGGTAACTGAGGGAGGATCCCTAATGGTTGACTAGTTCCTCTATTAAAACCCAAAAGATTATGAGTAACAAGCACAAGTGGTGGCGAACTGAGCGCTTTCCAAGTAGTTGAGGAAAGGATACTCACTGATGCACCTTCATCTATAATAGTGCTAGATACAATCATATTACAAACTTGTACTATGATCTAGAAAGGCACATAAGAAGGAAGGCGGAATCCTGTCAGTCGATTCCAATCAAAGGAAGTGACCAGACTACTTGGAGGGGGTACCATAGAAACGGGAGAATTAACCCCTTGAGTTACAAGAGCGGGAGGATTTTTCTTTTGTCTTGATGGAACAGGAGGATTGCCGACTCGGGTACCTAAGGATGGATAGCAACCTAGAGTTGTCCTCCCATATATACCTAAAAGTACATGGAGGCCCAATCCGTATAAGCGTTGTCTAATGCAAAACTGCACAGTGAGAGCATTCCCATATACTTTACGTAATGTAACACTGCCCTATATACCCGAAGGTACGTGGATGAGCTACGATATACTCACATATTGGAATGAGGTATAATAGTTGGGATGTATTGCAAACAGGTTAGCGAAAACTACTTTGTTTTACGACGTCGGAACACGTCTCTAGCCTAGACCTCTAAATGTTTTTCGTTAGGTGACAATGCTCCATTAGGTAAATTCAGATAAATTTTAAGATGATCTTCTTTAGAATTTTCCTTTCATGGTTCACCACGTGATGTATGTTTGCAATTCCTAAAGTGAAACTACTATGATAAGCATTAATTCCATTCAATCTAACAATGAAAATCCTAGCTACTAGGGATAGAGCAAACAAGTACTTTTTGATCAATCAACAAAGAGCACAAACTAGATGCAATTCCCTAAACCATTCCTTTCAAGCATTCACAAACTTTAATATGCACAATGCATGTTTTTCTTTTCAAATTCCTTAATGTTATGATGAACAAAAAGGAAATATGCACAATCGATCAAAAATCTCTTTTCATAAAAATAACGATTTTGCGACAATTTCTTTTCAAGGAAAGGAAGAATTTACGACACTTTCGATTTCAAAGAATTGAGGAAATACGACACTTTCAATGAAAAGACAAACCATATGCACATAGAAATCAATCGATCTTTTATGAATGAAGACTTTACGACAATTCAGTTTTTGAAGAAAAAGATGACTTTACGACACTTTCTTTCGAACAAAGACTAAACATATGCACACATCAGTCAATAAACCTTTTATGAATGAAGAATTTACGACAATTCAATTTTCGAAGGAAAAGACGACTTTACGACACTCTCTTTCGACAAAGATCAATCGACCAAAAACTAACTTTGACTATACACTGATAATGACAAAGAAAACATTAAAGAAACATTAATCAATCCAATCAAAGTAGGGCTAGCTAAGGAAATTAAAAAAAAAAAAACTATTTTCAGAGACATGACATCATTGAAGTTCAACAAAACATTCAAACAGGAGAAAATTGGCAAAAATTTTCAGTTCCTAGATGGGAAACTGACCCTCAAGGGATCAGTGCAAGTAGTAGTGAGGGATAGTGCATTGAATCGCACTGGATCTATGTGGGAAGTGCACTGCAATGTACTGTGTCCTTCATTGGACTGTGATGTTGATAGTAAGCCATTCTGAAGGCAATTTGACACAGATTCGGCTCAATTTTCAATGAAAGAAGACTGAAATTCAATCAACGACCACAAGTACAGTATGTAGAAACATCTTTAGAGGCTGATAAGCTACTAAGATGGATGATCGCTCCCCATTATGGTCACCAATTTGTTTTGGGAAATTTTAGTCTTCTTGGATAAACCCCTAACCCTCTAGACTAGTAGTTTAATCTAGAAACAACAGTAAAAAGCATTCTCTACCTTTTCTATAAATAATAGATAAAATAAGAGAACAAAGAACCTACTTGTAGCTTCTGCTTGTTCCTTATCTCCCTTGACCGATTCTGTTTCTCCTTCTCATGCTTAAGCCACTTGAGAAGTACTTGCACATAGACAAAAACAAGAACCCATCAAAGCATATGATAATGATCTATTGATTAAAAATAGCATAGAATCAAGTACATGATAAGCATATGAAAGCATCAAAAGACAATACAAGCATATGTAAAAAGCTTTGAACACTTTATTAGTGAAAGGAAGAGTTACAACCCAATTTGCCTAATTCAACATCACTCCTCCAGTTCTATCCCATCCTCTCCTCACAACAAGCAAGACATTTTGACATCATCACAACACTTGTAATCAACTCAAATCTCATACCAACAACATCTCCCTACAATTTAATAATTTCCAACCCCTAATCACTTAGATGAGTGGTCTTTTTATAGGTGAATGAAGTAGGTTATGGCATGAATGGTGATAATGAATGCCCTTCTAAATTTAGAATTCAGTTCCATGGAAGAAGGGATAAGGGGATTGATGTTCCTTAACTCCCTTCCTCATCCAATTGCAAACTCAAAGAAGTGGATAGTCTTGAGAAACTTCTAGAGGCATCCAATGGATAAGGAATCTTTCAAAACATCACGAAAATTTTCTCAAATTTTCCCTGCACGGGCCAAAGAGAGACCAAGTGCGTTGCATATCACCCTGATAGTATCAATCTGTAAGTTGGGGTTGATGTGCCCGAATGGATCTGTAACACTCCTGTAATCCCATAGCACTGCGGTACGTGCACATCCTAGTCATTCCTTTATGCATTGTAGACCTTTGTTAGCGCGTTCTCCAGTATTAAACGCTTCCACCATCCCATTAGCCTATGGGTGATATGGCATACTCTTCTGATGATAAACCTAGAATTCCTCCATCAACTCATTGATTGTCTCATTAAGGAAATGTGTGTCACGATCGCTCATCAAAATCTTTGGGCAATTAAATCTAGTTAGTACATAATCAAAGATGAAGTTTGTTGTTTTTTCTCCTATACAGTCCTTCACAGGTTGTGCCTCTACCCATCTGGTTAAATACTTCGTCGTGGTGATGATGTACCGTGCACCTGTCTTCTTTCCTAGAGGCTGAATTGGTTCGACAAAATCAATCACCCACTTCTAAAATGGTTGTAATGACATTTGCAGATTCAGAGGAAAATCATCCCTCCGCGATGCCATGCCTGTCCTTTGAAATGCATCACATGCCTTACACTAAGCCTTGGAATCGTTATGAAGCATCGGCCACCACAGCCCAGAGCGTAAAATCTTTTGCATTGTTGCCTTCCCTACATAATGACCTCCCACTTCTTCTCCATGAGCCTCAGTGAGGATGTTCCTTCGTTCAAACTCGGGCACATACCGTCGCAGTATTTCATCCGACCCCATTTTATATAAGTGCTCTATAATTATAGAAAATTTGGCCACATGCACCACCAACTCCTTTTGCTAACTAGCATACCCTTCTGGGGTCATCCCCATTGTTAAGAAGTGTACGATATCTGCAAAGTGATTTTCTACGACACGCACTACAAAGAGTTGCCCATCAGGTAGTCCTTCCTCTAAATTAGTAGGCTTCTCCCCTGTTCCAATGCGCGACAGATATTCTGGTCTGGCATTCAATCGTCTTGGATTCACAATAACTTCAAAATCATATTCCTGAAACACCAACAACCATTTGCATATCTTCCCCCCCAACACAGGCTTGTTCACCAAGTACTTCAATGCAGAATGGTCTGTATATCTTAAAGTGTCTGCTTAATAAGTAATGTCTAAAATTTTGAAGCGTGTACAACATACCCAATCCTTCGTGCTCTATCATTGAATAATTCTTCTCAGCTTTAGACAAATTTCTACTTGCAAACGCTATAGGGTGATCCAACTCTTCCTCACTAGTCTGCGTCAGTACTTCCCCGAGTGAAATACATGACGCTTCCACATGTACATGAAATTCCTTCTTCCAATCCGGGAAAACTAGAATCTACGTGGTGACCATATTTTCCTTCAACAAATCTAAGCTTTGCTGACACTCTTCATTCCATCAGCGCGGTAATCTAGGAATACCTTTTGATGTACTTTCAATAGTATCATGTATGCCCCAACATTGCATGTAGCTATTTCACACTCCTTGGTGCCTCCAAATTAATTATAACTGTGATTTTTGTAGGGTCTACCATCAAGCCTTCTCTTCATACTACGTGCCCTAGTAAGATCCCAAAAAGGACACAGAAAAAATATTTCTTCAAATTGAGTGTGATTTGATATCTCTGGCATGTATCCAACATCAAGCATAGACTATCTATGTGGTGCTTTAGCAACCCAAAAACCATCCAGTAATCAAAGTATACCTCCAAAAACTTGTGAATGAAGTCCTTGAATGCCGCAATGAATACATGTGAAAAAATTATCGGCTCGTTCTTCAGTCCAAACAACATCACAGTATATTGAAATCATCCCCATTCAGTCATGAAAGTTGTCTTACTTCTATCCTCCAGCGCGATCTTGATTTGATGGTACCCAGAGAGCCCATTAGTGAATGAATGTGCTCCCTAGCCACCAACATTATCCAGCACTTCGTCGGTAAACGGAGTGAGGAAGAGATCATGTACGTAGGCATCATTCAGCTTCCTAAGGTCTACGCATATCCTTATTTCATCATGTTGCTTCTTTTCTTGAACCACTATTGGGCTCACCTAATCAATTTCTTCGACTAGTTCAATAATACCTGCGACAAGCATTTTTTCCAAATCTAAGTGGACCTTCTCCTTATACTTTGGGTTGAGGCAATAAGGCCTTTTCTTAATCGGCTTTGCGTCTGGTTTCAATGTTATTTTCATGACTCCCAGGTCCCCTATTATCCCTTTCAAATCTGAAATTTTCGTAGGGTTGTTGCGTCATCCCAGTAGTCCCCAATCCTTGCAAACTTCGGCTCTACCTCTATTCCAATGTTTACTTGTCTTGTTTTTAATGGCGCGTGATATCTAGATTTTCAATTTGCGGTCCTTCAACTTTGCGGTGACCTTCAGTCTCTGGGATATTAATATTCCTTGGGTCCTTGTCGTCTTCTTTGACAGTCACATTGTAACACTCCAGCGTGTGGCTTAGCTGGTGGGTCCAATCTAGTTGAATTAAGTCCAAGGGATCCTGTTGTACTATAAATATTACTGCCCTAACTTCCTGCAATGCCTCGTTAATATTTTCAAACCCATCCTCAAAGCTAAACATCATCAAGAATCCTTACTGCAGAACATCCCATTCTTTGGTGCAATGGCAAAGCTCTGTTTCCAAATACTAGTTCATCGGTATTACATCTAGAGTGTGA
This sequence comes from Pinus taeda, assembly GCA_000404065.3. NCBI lineage: Eukaryota > Viridiplantae > Streptophyta > Pinopsida > Pinales > Pinaceae > Pinus > Pinus taeda. The sequence goes on along the minus strand of APFE031200318.1, from coordinate 97,630 downwards.
CAAAATAGATGCAACCACTCAGGTTGAGGCTCTGCTCCATAAGCCTTAGTCAATTTGGCTAGGTGATTGCGCGGATCATCCCTTCCATCATATTTCTCTGTTAACAACACTTGCGGGTGACCAAACCGCAATCTCATCAACTTTTTGTACACGCGCCAATTATCAAAACTATTTTTGTGTGTACCCCACCATCTTGTAGGCATAGCACGCAATGCCCAATCCAAGGCCTGGAAGCGATGCTTCTCAGGTACCTCCCTTTAGAATGCATCCAAAAAGTTATCGACGTCAGTTAAACCATCAAAGTAAAGTAGATTTCTTACCTTTGATGATACATAGTGCAACGACGTGGTCATCATATTACAACGCAGCGTAGATACTTCATGAAGTCGATTTTGCCAGTGTTCCAATTCCTCATCTAAATCTGTCGTGCAGGAGATTTCGTGGTCTCATGCAATGCTTCCATTTGTTTTCGTATTCACCCAATCTTAGTCTCGCAACATTATCTTATAAATCTGGTTCAAGTCATCATCACTTTCATAATCGCAGATCAGCTCAGTATAGTGCGGTCCTTCTGTAGGGTCCATGGGTACTAATACATGGAGCGATTTATTCTCAAATATCATCTTCCAATTCTTCAAATTGACTACCCCATTCATGTCAGTGGCCTAGTCAATCTCAAGGGGCACAGGCTAGGGATTGTTGTCATCCACAATCTCTATCACTTTGAAGTCAACCAATGCACTCTCAATATCCACTGTTACTCCCTACAATATTCCCATGGGGATGATTTTCTACTGATTTTCCATCCTTAACTGAATCAAATACCACTACAACGTAGGTCTCCCCATCCTTTCCTATGTCTATTTAGGCAGAACATTCACGTCCGATCCCAGATCCATAATTACTTGATCCATCTCATATTCTCCTATCTGTGCAATGAGCCTTATCTCATGCCCCATTCTAGCCTTATGCCTGCCAAACTTTCTGACTACGCACAGAATGTCAGTGGCATTTTCCTTTATGGTGCACCTATTGATCAGTTCCTGTAGTCCTTTCACAGCCTTGCTATCGCATAGTAGCTTCATACAGGTCTCTAAGAAAGTAGTAATTGTGGAGGGGTCCATTTCTTCAGCTGGCTTCTCCTGACTTCCTAAGGTAGAGACCTTGACAAAGATTTTCTTTGCTTCCATAAATGTTTCTTTTGCATGTTCTAGATCAAACTCAATCTCCTTTTCTAGTGCTTTGCGGACTCACTCACCTTCTTCAAGCTAGTTCCCCTTATCTTCGCCAGTCATCATCCCACCCCATAGCACAATATTTACCTTGGGATCCTCTTCATAAGGCCCAACCCTCATCATCTACAGGTTCTGAGTCAGTTGTGGAGGTTGCACCCCCTTTTCACATATCTTAGCTAGCAATACCGAGCAATCCTCAGTTGTGTGCTCAAACTAAGTACAATATCGGCATGAAAGACGCATCGGATTCGGACAATCTCACACATAGTGTCTCAGTCCTCCACAGTTGTAACAAATGACCTATCCCCAACCTCTACCAGGTCCTCCTCCATGTCGGCCTCATCCACACCCCTGATATTCTCCTCGCGCTCCCCCAGTGCCTTGGTCTGTGTTATCAGGAAAACTAGTTTCCTTTTAGAGCTACTAGTCCCACTAAGACAGGTAACTATCTTAGAAATAAACAAGCTAAAGTTACTTGTGTTTTCCTTTATGAGAAATAGATGGAGAGAAGCAGAGAGTACCAACCTCAGTCTTCCACTTGGCTCCTTGCTTGTTTCCTCTCCCCTTTCACAGATCTTTACCGCTCCTTCCTTGCTTGTCCCACTTCAAAGAACACTTGTAGAGTCAAGGCAGCATAATACCATTAAAGCATAGAGATCTATAATTATAAACAATATAGGATCAGATATATATTGATCGTACAAATGCATATATCAATTCAATATTCAAAGACATACAAGAATATGGAGGAAAACTCAAATAGCTTTATTGATAGAAGTAGTAGAAGAGAGGATTACAACCCATTGATCTGACCCAGCCCATCCTCCTAGCATGAAAGCCCTTCTTCACCTCATGAAAAGCTAGATCACCCAACACTATGATGTTCCACAAAAAAACCAACAAAACTTCCTTACAAGATGCAAAATTCTAGCCTCTGGATCTCTAGGATGAGGGATCCATATATAGATGTTTGCAGGTGGGTGAGTCAGCATCTTGGTTTTTTATTAGTGTCATTTCTCTGATAGTTCTCCGTTCCACTTGGAGATTTCATGACCTATTACTCATCCCTGGGTGAATTTAGAGAAGCAAGTGTCATAGGAGAAGTTTCTGGAAGATTCCATGATCATCCACCTTGCAAACTGTCTCTGCCATTTGTCTACTCTCACCCATCGCACCCCATAGAAGGGATTTTCAATATGCATTGCACCCCCCATGTGCATTAGGTGGGATGCATCGCACTTTGACCATAGAGCAAGTGAGATGGTCCATTTTTGACCAGTTCTGAGCATTTTTTCATGGAGAACTTCTGGGAGATGATGTAATCAGCTGACCTTGTTCCTTTAGAGTATGAAACGACACTTTTAGGGACATAGAACCCTTGGTTTATGGACATATAAGATTGGGCCTGCAGTGCCCAAATATGTCTATAACAGTTGCCCCCTAAATCATGAGGTCGTAAATCTTTTGATGTCGGGTGAAATGCTTTATCATGAGGATCCAAGGCTTTTCGAACTGGAAGGTGACCTGTAATAAGATACAATACAATACATTATCTTCATAATATTTTCATGATCTAGCTGAGGCAGGCATTCCCATGCTCAACTTTATAAATTCATTTTCATGTACATTGGACAGACAACCGTCTATATGGCAGACTGATGATTCTGGTAGAGCCATCATCCTTTGGCTTGGATGATTATCTGTGCAGCTATGATGTACATTTGATGTCTTTATTTTCATGAATATATCACAGCCTAGATGGATGAAACTAGATCCGGGGTCTTCAAACATGTTCAATCTTCGCCCGAAGTACAAGTTAATCCATGTGAAAAGATGTTCTGAAGTCGAACATGGAAAGACATCGCCTGATTACCAGCCAATGATGTAAGTTGTTAACAAGCACGAGAGGAATCACCAATAATGATAATGACCCTCAACGTACTACAGTATAATTCACGTGCTGTGAAAATGGGACTTGACGTCGAACACCACGAAAAATCTTTTGGTCGAAGGCCATTGATGTAAACCTGTCGCCGAAAGTGAGAAAATTTCCATTGAGGCATGCAAGATTCAAAGTACTAAAAGGGTTGTTCCTAAGTCAACTTCTTGGATAATGAGCCGATGTCGACAAGAAGTGACCTATCCTAGGAGGGCCTTAATGAATCCCACATCTACGACATGAAACGGAGCAAATTTTTTGTGTAGGTGAAAATGATCTAATGATACAAGGTTAAGAGTGGCGGTCATGAAAAAATGAAGGGTGAAGGTATTACAGCAGATGAGACACATGCTGGGTTGGTGAATTCTCTGAGTGACTTCTCTTGAACATATCGGTGACACTAAAATGGATTGGTAGCGTTAACCCAAAAAATTGATGGTACAGTGGACCAATGGTGATATGACCGGTGAACGAAATAACCCAACCTGACTCAATCATGGTGATGGATTGAAAGTGTCATGTTCAAGAGCGACTTGCTACCAATAAAGTTTCTTCAAGTTTTCTTCCCAATTTTTCCCCAGTCATTTCTGACCAGTATTTCTTTACTTTTGTCAAGCTTGAGGAGGATAACATATGCTTGTTCCATTTTCCCTTCGGGAAAACCCGTCGCTATGTTTTAACGAGCCTAGTGACAGTGAAACTCGTTCTTGTCTGCATGGACAAGTTTTTCGCTATTTTTTTAACGAGTTTAACGACAAAGAAAACTCGGTCCTTTTCAATTTTAGAGAGTCTAAAAAGAGTCGGAAAGGAAACTCCAGTAATCCTTTTTCATAATATAATCCCTTAAGTCCAAAAAATTATAAAATAATACGAAAGGGATGACTTTTCGATAGTTTTAACAAGCCAAACAAGACAAGCGCTCAATCTTTTTGTGCAATGATCCTTCAGGTCCAAAAAGATTAAAATCTAGAGGAGGGATGGCACTTCCAATCACTTTTATGAGCTGGAGAGGCCAATTGTTTGAAAATATTTTCATACTTTACGAGTCAGATGAAAAGAGCTTAAAGGAGACTCGTTTTTTGAGGAACAAGTGATGTTTTCGGATAGCAGCTTGTTCCAGGTAAGGTTTGGAACTTTTCAGTCACTGCAGTGTAAAGAAGGTGGCTAATAGGATCACTCGTCGCAGTTGTTCCTCAAAAGGGGTAAATAATCAAATGGAGGCGTATGATCAGCTAGAAAGAGTGGAGGTGATGGTAAGAACATGACCAAGGCTCAAAAGCTGATAATTATGTGATCACAATGGTTATTTATCGAAGGTGGGTTCATTTTTTAATGAGCTTAAAATCTGGTGGAACATATGCTCATTGCTAGGTTTATTTTCTAACGAGCTTGAACTTCGCGTAAAACTGCTCGTGATAGTAGTCAAAGATATTCGATTCACCATTAATACTATGTTCTCTTGACAGTCTTACTACTTGTTCAATTGCTCCATCAAACTAATTAGAAATGTACATACATGTTTAGAAAATGAGTTAAAAAACTAACGTCTTACTTGAATTATGTGAGTAATAACATAAAAGTAGTTTTTACCTCTCATTTTACCATTTCATTCAAATTTGGAATTGTTGGAGCTATGGAGGTGCATTTTCCTCTTGATTTCATCAACTGATTCTGGGAGATTCTGTGGATGATTTTCGGCACCGTCTAGACCAGGTAGGAGCTAAACCTGAGCTCTTCAATTGCATTCTTTCCTTTTCTGATTCTGTGCATGTTTTCCTGCTTTTCTGAGCCTCTAGGGTTTGAACATTTCATTCTCTCCCCCTCGAACCTAGTATACGTTGAAAGGTGCGATGCATACTGGGCTGGCCATTGGCCAGTCACTATGCATCTCACCCAGTACACAACTAGGGTGCGATGGGCGCAATGAGGAAAGTTTTTGCACTGATTTTTCATGGAACTTTTGCCTTTTTTTGCCAAATCAGGATCCTAATTCTTCTCTTGTTTGTTTTTCAGAGATTCATCAGAGCAAGATGGTCATTACATGGCGCGAAGGTGAGCATGAAGAAGAGGACATGGTTTCCTTACATGATCCAGGTACGGTAATTGCATTGCAGAACTATGGCTTGCTCAAGTTCTTCTGCATATCTAGCATGAGGCAACAAATAAACTTGCTGCGATATTTCCTCGATGCATGGGATCCTACCAACCAAGTGTTCCAGATTAGAGGTAAATCCATCCATTTGACTATTGAGGATATCTACTTCTTGACTGGTTTATCGAGGCGTGGCGCCCCTCTCTCACTATCAGGTTCCACCCATGGGGGCGAATCCGTGAGGGATTATATCAGCCGATACTATAGAGATGAATCTCAGCTGAGCAAGGATGGCAAGATCAGTATTAGAGATGTCACTAACCGATCCTTGAGGACTATCTTATTTACCTTTGCTAGATTGGCTAGTAGCGCGACTCTTCACTTGACCAACAGGTCTTATATGAAGTATGCCTTTGAATGCCTTAAACCAAAGGCATTCAATTGGTGTGATGCAATACTCCCGACGATAAAATAACAGTTTACCATGGTGGAAAATGGAAGATCGAAGAACTTTGGTTATGGTTCTATTATGACCACTTTTGCCTTGGAGAAGATCCCACTGATACAGCTACAGTACATTTCACTCGGTCTGCCACAACCGACTGAGCCACGGATGCAGAGATGGGTTGACCTTATGGCCAGACATGCTGGTAAATTGCAGGTTTCATTCTCTGATGCCTTCTTCAAGTGCTTCAACCGTCAGTAGATGGTTTATGCCGAGTATCCATATGTCCGGATGGATTTCCGGGGAAACCCAAATTTGGTGCTGCCAGCCGACGATCAGTGGGGTGTCATAGGTAAAAATCTTAGACCATGTCTCTGTTTATTGCTTTTATAATTTTCTTGTGCTTTTTTAAATATTTATCAAGACTAATCAAAACTCATGTGTTCATGTAGATATTGGATTAGTGCAACCAGCAGTGCGCCCAAGGGTAGCAACTACTGTTCCAGTAGGAGAGGCTGTAGGGAGGGTTGTCCTTCGTGATCTGGATGCAGCTGAGACCCTTGCAGTACTGCAGGATCAGATCAAGGGCCTCACCCTCAGTATTCCAGATGTGAGGACCGACAAGTTACCCCTGAGATTACAGTGCCATACCACTGGCGTACCGAGCTGATGGACTAGGCTCTTATGCATGATTGCACAAGCGGTGACTTGTTATCACCAACACCATTAGTTAGGATGCTTCCTTGCATTTTGAGTTTTTGGGTCGTATGACCAATTTTGTCTTAGACACAGAACATTATGTGAAAAACTAAAAACAGCTATATATATTTTTTATTTTTCGGAGATTTATTTTGGTTAAGTTATATGATCCTGATGCAAATGTTGATGAGATACTTTTCTTTTATAAATGTTGCAAATGTCTATCTAACATATAATTTGCTAATGATTCGGTTAATGTGTTTAAGTTTCTGGAAATGTGTTGATATTGAATAGAATCAAACTGCCTTTCCAAAATCTTGACCCTTAGGAACATATGATAGATAGCTGGATTCCGAATGGAATAGATGCCGGTAAGTTGTAGAATGACAAGTTGTGAGTCTAGCCTAACAACAAGTCAACGTATGCCATGCGCGATGGCATCAGAGAGGAGATCTATCAATGCGCTATATTAAGCGATGTTGTTCGTTGACCGACCAATACATACCCCTCTGAAACTCACTAACTTGCTGCTTGGATCAAAGATGGCCCACGCTGCAGAAGATAGGTTCTGCGTACTACAACTCTTTCTGTCAGTGTATCCAAGAAATGATTCCAATAGGTTTGACATCTACAACAAATGAAAAAGTGGATTACCTAACCAAAACAATCACTCTTAACGAAAACAAAAATGTAACAAAAGCATATGAAGAGATTACTACACTTAGTCAAGCATAGTAACGCTTAAGGTACAACCCGTTTCAAGGTTGTGACAGTGGAATCCCATCGTAATCTACTAGCTCATAGGCTTCTTTTGCTAATACACGCTTAACAATATAGGGACCCATCCACAAAGACTGGAACTTACCTGCTCCCAATTTATTGGATTCCTGATTGTAAAGTAAGACCAGGTCACCTTTTGAGAAGACACTGAGTTTGACATTCTTGTCAAATTGCGCCTTGATTCGTTTCTTATGCGCTTCATTAGCCAAAGCAGCGTCATGACGGGTTTCATCTAGTTGGATTAATTCCAAGAAACGAGCCTCTTCCTTTGAAGTTCTGGGGAGAAGGTCGACTGCCAGCTTAAGAGATGAAATTTCGCATTGAACTGGTAAGACTGCTTCTAGGCCATACACCAGCTGAAAGGGTGTAAATCTAGTTGCATTTCTTACCAATGTCTGGTATGCCCACAAGGCCGAGTACAGGATTAGGTGCCAACTCCGTTTATGGACTCCAATCATCCTTTGCAGCATGCACTTGAGGACTTTGTTAATCTCCTCAAATTGCCCATTAGCTTGCGGATAATACGGAGTAGATCTGTCATGGGACAGTCCTAATTTGGCAGCCAATTCAACCATTATGTGATTGCAGAAATGTGATCCATGATCTGTGACTATAGCTTGTGGAACACCGAATCTGGAGACTACATGATTGAAAAAGAAAAGAGTAGTCGTTTCACCGTTGTTGTTCAATGTAGGCATCACCTCAGCCCATTTCATAAAATAGTTAATTGCAACTATGATCTACCCATGCCCCCCGGCCGAGGTGGGGTTACATGTCATGAAATCTATGCCCCATTTGGTGAATGGCCCAACAACAACTACTGGATGCAGTGGTGCGAGTGGTATTTTGGTTTGTGGTCGAAGATTTAACAAGCATGGCAACTTCTAACTGCTGTTATGCAATCTTTAAACATTGTTTGCTAGAAGTAACCTGCTCGTAAAATCTTTTGTGTCATAGTGTAGCCAGATTGATGCCCCCCACACGCACCTGAATGACAGTCGTTCAAGACTTTTTCTACCTCCTCATGGGTGAGGCACCTTCGCAAAACTATATTGATAACATGACGGTAAAGTGTATCACCAATGATCATGTAGTCTTTTGCTTGGTATCGAGTACGTCATTGTTCTGAGCAAGAGGTATTAGGCCTATATGTTTGGGTTTGGAGATAGATGGTTATATCTCCATACCACGGATCGCTCGACGATATCAGAAACAAAGATTCATTGCCCTTTGAAAGGTTGCCCCAGTGGGGTCGCCATTTTGTTATCAGGAAAAATAGTGTCCATTTAGAGCTGCTAGTCCCACTAAGACGGGTAGCTATCTTAGAAACAAATAAACTAAATTTACTTTCATTTTCCTTTATGAGAAATAGATGAGAGAGAAGTAGAGAGTACCAACCTCAATCTTCCGCTTGGCTCCTTGCTTGTTTCTTCTCCCCTTTGACAGGTCTTTGTTGCTCCTTCCTCGTTTATCCCGCTTCAAAGAACACCTGTAGAGTCAAAGCATCATAATACCATCAAAGCATAGAGATCTAAAATCATAAACAATATAGGATCAGATATATATCAACCATACAAATGCATATATCAATTCAATATTCAAAGACATACAAGAATATGGAGGAAAACTCAAATAGCTTTATTGATAGAAGTAGTAGAAGAGAGGATTACAACCCATTGATCTAACCCAGTGCCATCCTCCCAGCATGAAAGCCCTTCTTCACCTCATGAAAGGTAGATCACCCAACACTATGATGTTCCACAAAGAAACCAACAGAACTTCCTTACAAGATGAAAAATTCTAGCCTTTGGATCTCTAGGATGAGGGATCCATATATAGATGTTTGTAGGTGGGTGAGTCAGCTTCTGGGTTTTTGATTAGTGTCATTTCTCTGATAGTTCTCAGTTCCAATTGGAGATTTCATGATCTCTTACTCAACCCTGGGTGAATTCAGAGAGGCAAGTGTCATAGGAGAAGTTTCTGGAAGATTCCATGATCATCCACCTTGCAAACTGTCTCTACCATTTGTCTACTCTCACCCATCGCACCCCATAGAATGGATTTTCAGTATGCATCGCACCCCCTATGTGCATTAGGTGGGATGAATCACACTTTTACCATGGAGCAGGTAAGATGGTCTAGTTTTGATCAGTTCTGAGTAGTTTTTCATGGAGAACTTCTGGGAGATGATGTAATTAGCTGACCTTGTTCCTTTAGAGTATGAAACAACACTTTTAGGGACTTAAAAGCCCTTGGTTTATGGACATATAAGATTGGGGTTGCAGTGCCCAAATATGTCTATAACAGTCTGGAGGCCGGGTTTCTACCTATACCCTATATGCGGGTATTCTATCCATCATTAACTCGTAAATACGATATTTTCACTCATCATGACCCATCGGTTAACAAAAGTTGCAGAAGAGTTGTTGCGGTGTCTGTAAAAATTTCAGTAGCAAATGGCAATTGTCTGTCACATGTTTTCCAGCTACCTAATAGATAGCACACCATAGTGTGGGCCCTGTGCTTGGCCCTTCTTGAGCTTCCAGCCTTAGAAGCATTGGTCCTCCTGCAGTAACATAATTTGCAAATACTGGGCAATGATATTTATCATGCCCCTAGCTTTTGCATTTCAGGCACCAAACTTCTTCGCGCACCTCTAGTGTTCTATCCTTCTTTAGACTTTGCATTTCTAGGCAAAGGTTCTACAACTGCACATGAATTTGTTGAACCCCCAAATTAGCATCTTTAATTGGTTTCTCTTGCAATCTCATTGCAATTTCCAGAGCTTTTGCATGGGTCCCAATCTCTTTTTGTGATAGTGCAACCCTTAGATGAGGCAAGAGCGAAGCCGCAAACCCTTCACAATGCTGCCCATCTATTAGGTTCACGTTAGATTCACATACTATGCACTTCAACCTCTGATCCAAATCCTAGGGTGTCTCACCAGGCTTCATCATGATATTTTTGAATCCCACAATTGATTGCGCTTTAGACTTAGGTATACTAAATTCCTTGTTTAGCACAGTATGAATATCTACCAACACAGACGTTGGGTTATCAGTGCTGGACTTAATGTGCCATGTTAGTGCGCATTCCCATAAGGAGCTAACCAACGTTGCTTTCTTCATTTAATCATCTAAGATACCTTGAGCTTCCCATATAGCCTTGGCGATGAACCAAAACTAGTCTGGACCCTCATTTCCCAAACCCCTAAACATAGGTAGCTTCTTTGAGTTCGCCATACTGAATGGTGGCAGAGGTGGCTTTGGTGTAAGCGAAGGTGTATGCAGGGGAGGTGACAATGGAGCCAGTGTGGGTGGATGGAGTATTTGCGAGAACCATTGCTTTATCAATTGAACAATGCTCTGCAGAGAAGCCTGTGCTACTTCCTCATCATCACTCAGAGGAGGTTCAGTTAGTGGGTTATATTCAAGGCCTATTTTCCCTATATTCCTGAAGGTCTTTCCACTTCGTGTAGCCCCGAACATCAAGGTAGTTGCTTAACCCACTTTTCACACAAGGGAATCTTAATCCAAGTATTTAAAGACTTTAAATACTTACCTCATGGCCCCTTGCAAAAGCGGATCTCTGCTTCACTGTAACTGACAAAGGTATCGATTGCAAACTCTGTCATGAACCCTCCTATGATACGATTGAGCCAATGATTGACAGCACGTGAGATATTATCTTCAGAGGCTTCTAATCTCTACACTAACTTTGAGGTCTAGACTATTAGACCATCAAGCCTCCACCTTCCTTGGCCATTTGCCAATTTCGCAATCCACTCGTAGAATTCGACCGAGAAGGAAGAGAAGAATATCTCATGTATCTCTGTGTACATATACTTGTCCAGCCACTGTTCTTTCGTCAGTTGCAAATTCCTATTCTCTTGCGCTGCAAATTCGTAGATCTTTCTATCCAACCAGTCCTCGATCTCCTTCCTAGTTGGATTCGAGTGATGTGACATCACACATATCGTTATGTATATCCCACTTCCAGCAACGGAACCATTTGTTGGCTTGATGGGCCCTAACCCAGGTTTATCATTAATTAGACAAGAAAATCCCTACACTATTGGTCCTTTCAACATCAATCTGCGTAGCGCAGACCAAATTCTCACTCGAAGCAATATGGGGAGATGCAGGAACCAAGTTTATGCACCCTAAGATGGAAGTGATGTCACTTTATACCCTAACCCTTCATTCGCGTAGACCGATAATCCTTTTAGCACTTATCGATATACTTCCCTTAGGCTTCCTCTAGACCTCCTCGAAGGTCTACGATTGGCTCTTTGTGCCCTAAATAAGAGATTCAGATACTTGCGCGCATCTGTGATTATTCTTATTGCTATAGTTACCCAGCTTAACTTAAGTAGTGGATAACATCAACATGCATTGTGGTTAGCTTCACGTAAACAAATATTCCTACTTGCATTCATATAACAATGTAAAACACATAGATTCATGCATCAACACAACATTAAATCATAAACCCAATATTCAATGTAACATAATCACATGCATTCATAATAGAATTAAAATAGCTCATACACAGGTAATTCCAGAATAAATATCTTTATTGATATTTAGATCTCCTTTACAGACTCTAACTACCCTGCACACACAGTTGCATGGGTTCGCACACTCAGCTGCAGACTTCTACCCTAGGCCTCTCTGCACTCAGCTGCAGAGCCTCTTTCCTACACTAAGACTCTTCACTCTTAGCACTCACAGATCCATTACATCAATGAATCTTCAACCATATCTAAACTAAACTAACTGGACTACTAAAACTCTTCTAAGAATTCTCTTTTTATACAATCCCATGGTTCACGGACCAAGGGTGAATCTCATACAGTCGACACAAGTTACATAAAATAACAGTGGAAACCCTTGATGAAACTTTACATCTTCTCCGCGATCACAAAATGTGGATACTTTACATTCTTTATGAAAAACTTGGGCCTTTGACCCCAAAACTTGGGCTTTTAACCCCAAAATTGACCCTAGGGGACCCGTTCCCAACACCTGCTCAAGGAATCTTTTCTGTCCTTGTCATAGCTTTGTTGGTTCTCCCTAATATGACTTTGGGGATCCCAGTATGGTACATCGATCCCCTTGCAAGCACTCTGTCTAGTCAACTAACACCTTATCATGGTTTTACCCCAATTCAATTGGTCCCTACAGCCCATGCCGCTGCTCCAATTCCACTGCAATCTCAACAGGAACCTACTCCTGTTACAAAATCATCCAGACAGGGGGGCAAAGCCAAGAGTAAAGAACCTAAGGATAAGGCTCCCCAAGCTCCTCCATCCCCTAAAGCCCCAAATTTGTCACCTTCGTGCGCTTTGTGTAAAGTTGTTGGGCACACCACCAATAATTGTCCTGAACCTCCTCATCTCAAACCTTTGGTTCATGAAATGTTCCCTGAGTCAACTATCCCTAAGGTCCATGTTACCTTACCAATTCCAGCCAAGAAACTTAGAATGTTATAAACAAATCACCCTTGTGCCTTGTGCAATCATCATGGTCAATATTCCCATTATCTACCTCGTCTCAATAAATTTCACAATTTCCTTGAGGCACTTCACGAATACGAGACCACTCATAATGGAAGACCTACTCCTCTACCTGTGGAAATTGGTACCACAGGTAAACCAAAACAGGGGGACTCTAGTCCCACCATCATAATCCCTCCCCTCGATGTCGAGATGATGGACTCCATGGGCCATATCCTTTACCTATCGTCATCCTTGAGTTCCTCACAAGAAAACCTTTCTGAGGTTTCTGCACACACTTCTATCAAACCTCTTTTGACAAAATCCTAGGTCTCAACATCTGTAGATCTTTCATCTACTAGCTTGTCATCTACCATTCCAGATGATGCGTATGTGAACCTTATTTCTCAGGTTTATGCACTAGGTATAACCGCCGCATCATGTAGTCAACCTTCCTCCCGTCTGCCCATCTTCCATTCTGATGGGGACATCATGGAAGCTATGTCTACCCTTAATTACCCTTACACTTAAGCAAGGGGGCATATCTTTCGGAGGATTTCGAAGGCCATTTCCTTCCTAATCCTCCCAATGCACTCTACGTCAAGAAATTTTCCTCATAACATATCCCTTTGATTTGCATGTCTTTATTTCTATCACAATGTTAGGTAGGTTGCATCATCTCATCCATTGTCTTTTGAATCTTTCATATGGATCCATCATCCACACCGTGTATCATTTATGCCGACGGTGCGAGTCTCTTCTCTAGGAATCTAGCCTCGACAGCCTAGGCCATTTTTACCCCCTTACATACGTTAGTCCTTTCGGACAGTGTGTGCATTGGATCTGCCACCAATAACTAGGTTGAATATGATGCAATGATAACTTTGTTAGTTGATGCCCTTGCTCATCGCATCCTTCATCTTCATGTTCGTTTATATTTCTTGGCACTTGTCATGTAATTGAATGGTGTGTATCATGTACATAACCAAGTCCTATTTAGAAAATATCTACAAGCTAAGTTGTTGGTACGTGAATTTGAAACCATCACTTTTAGTCATGTCCCTAGAGCTCAAAATAACTATGTAGATACCATTGCAAATAACAGTCTAGGTTGGCATTTATCACATGTATACCACATGTTAGCACCTAAATCCACCTTAGGTTGAAAGAAGGCAAAATTCAGGGTAACCACAAACCACACTCAGTCTGGTAGCTAGCCCTACCAGAACAGGAGAGGGCTCTCTCTGAGTCACACTCAATGAATAGATAAACGAAAAGGCCTGAGATGACTTACAATGAACTATTTGTCTTAGGCCAGTAAGTGAATATGCATACAATAAGTTATTTTTATGAATGACTGTGTTTCTGGGATGGTATGGGACCAATGGACCTCAATGAACAGAGAACTTAATACAAAGGCACAGATTATTTCGTGAGGCAAGATAGGCGGAAAGCCTAGCAATTTAGTTTAAGATAGTGCGGAATGGAGAGATTGATTGAGAGGGTGAAAAGGGAGTGGACAACATGAATCCTTTTCAACAGAAGAATGAACACTGAACATGAAATTTTCCCACAGGCAGAGCAATAAAATTGAATTCTACCTTAGCTAACTTAGAGAACTTCACTGGAAATGCATATGAAATGAACTATGAAACATAACAAGATACATATGAAACATAAGAGACACATTTTCTACACTCACAACCACATGAATCTCATGAAACAGAGCCACTGCCTTTCAATAATCCTCTGTAAAAAATATACAATGCAGAAACAGAGTTTCTTTCCCACAGTCTCCCAGAAGTTACAAGCCAACCAACCCTTTGCAAATGGTTTGCATACAATATATAGAATGTGCCATGAAGATATAGAATGCCCAAGGGTTGGGGAGTAACTCAAATCATTACAAAATGAAGGTGGAGAGCCAAACATCAGGTGCAGGTGCAACGCCACAAAAATGACAAATGGCTTGGGTGACCCTTTGCCTTCCTTTTCCACTCTGATAGATGCCCATCTGGAGTGAAAGTGCTTTAATAGCCACCTATGGTGTTGAAAAATGAAGTGTAGATGAGAGGGCCCACTTATGAAAAGTCACGAAGCGAAATTTCGCGAAACAGAGGCAATTTGGGCCTTTTTTTCCTATATGCGTCGCACCCTTTTCTGTATGCGTCGCACCACTTTGAGGCCAGTTGTGAGGCACTTGCAGGAGTCCAAAATGTGCCCAAGTGTGCTTGTTGGAAAGATTGTCCTGTCTACTTTCCAACCCAAGTGGAATATTTGAATTTGGAGCTCATTGCCCCTCCAAATCTTGATTCTCCCAAGACTGCCTCCTGTGTGTGAAAATAGGGGCAGTGAGGCCATTTTTTGGGTGTTTTTGACCTCCTGGAGACTCAAATCGTGCCAAAATTTCTTGCTCGAGTGCCATTAGTTGTGATTTTGCATGCTGAATCCAAAAATGCAAACCATTTCTCATTTGGAGCTCCCAATCCTACGCATCATGCCGGTGGCGTGGCGCGTATAGAGAGAAAACCTATGTTTGTGCCAAAAAAATTCCATGTGACCAAAATTGTCCCAAATTTCTTGGAATTTGTGCTGGAGCTTCCTTATCAAGTTTTATGCTGGGCCAAAGAGGCTTTGGCCAATATCTGAAGTCGATCGAGCTCCCTTTGCCTCTTTTTCTTCTTGATTGCCTTCCTCAATTTCGCCTTCAAATTCCTAATTCAGGCCTTGCACACTTTGTACCGCGCCATGTAGTGGAAAGCCATGTGTCTCAGCAAGGCATGGTCCTTGTTGGCCTTGTCTAGCAGCCTCTAAGTGGATGTTCACTTTCTCTAAAACATACTCCCGATCCTCATTTCTTTGCTCCATAGGTCTAACTTGTGCTGCCATGATGTGTTGCTGGTTTTCCTTGATCAGTTGCAACTCTATCTCAGCTTGCCGATCCTCAAGTTGTTTGTTCCTCTGCTCTAGGTATGTCATATTCCATTTGGCTCTCCCATATTAGGCATGCCGGTAGCTAATGAAATAGATTTCGGTGTAAGTGTGAAAGTAACACCAGCCAAAGTAACTTGAGCACCATGCAAATGTAGAACAAATAGGCGAGCCAACTCATGGTGAAATTGAACATTTGCAACCCTTTCAAAAAACTCATAGCATGACTAAAACTGAAAACAGGACATAGCAAGAGGGCAGGCCTGCAATTCTGTAAGGGTGGTCGGTTCCTCTCTAACATTTCTGCCACTCTTATGAGGCCTTCGGGGTGCCTGTTCTTCCAAGGGAGAGTCACTATGGGTTTCTACCTCATAGTCTGATGAATGCTCAGATGCTATGAATACTATGAAAAATACCCTGAAGACAAGATGATTGTTGTGTATGAACTGTGCTTGAACTGCTTTTTTTGGTGTTGTATTTCAATTTCTGCCACCAAGGGAAAAAAGAAATGCAACATGGACTGTTAGGGATTCTTAGGAAGGGAAAACAATATTGAGGAATGAGAATTATTGGGCTAATTTTAATTAGGGAGAGGAGGGGATTTTATATATGGGAATAAGGTTTAGGGTTTGGGATTAGTTATATAGGGTTGAGGAGATTTTAATAAGGGCTAGGGTTTTGGGATGTTGAATGTAATGTAGGATTGATCACCTTGGTGGGGGGTAGGAAATGAGGCAACAAGGGAGAATGGGGAAGGAGGAGAGTCCTTGGTGACAAAACTGTGAGCTCGGAAACCCTGGCAACAAATTTGTTTGTGTTGGGTATGAATTTTTGTTTCAACCTTTATCACCCCTACACCACCATAACTCAGCACAGAAATGGATGAAACATTAAGATGTTGACCCTACTTGGAAAATCCACACAAATAGATGGAAATTTGGAGAAATTTAAATTAATTTCATGCCTTTTAGCCCTGTGCCCCGCGCCTCCCATGTGCGTTGCACCAGTGTAAATTTACACCGGAAATTCTCTCCCAGTGCATCGCGCTCTCTGTGTGCGTTGTGCCCTTTTCCAGGTGGGTTTTGGAGGCCTTCCTGGTGTCACAATTGGGCATAGGATAGCTCTTTGGAAAGTTATTTGAGTCTAATTTCCAACCCAACTAGAATTTTTCAATTTGAAGTTCATTTTCTCTGTCAAAAATGAAATCTCCCAAGACTGGTCAAAATGTGCCAAATGAGGCTGCCTAAAGGCAGGGTGCTGTTGCAGTCAATGTTTGAATGCCTTCCTCAACTCCAAATTGAGCTCATGATAGCTCATTGGAAAGATATTTGTGTCTAGTTATCATTTTACTCATCAAGAAAGTCATTTTACCAACCAAGTTATGATAAAACTTGATTTTCCCAAGGTCACGTCAGAGGTGCATCAATTCTCCCGAGGCGATTGTATTTTTAACATTTCTCTAAAACCATGACATATGTGTAAAAAGTGAAGGAATTTTTTCTTCCTTGGCCTGTTTTGGACAAAATACTCTCTCAGTTCTCCCAAATTCATCTTTTATTGCTCAGAAACATCATTGGAGTAAAACCTATCTCGATGTGTGGCACAAGAGATTTGTCGAAATGAAGCGAAATGAAGTGGATAAGTAGCTTCTAAATTCTTGGGAAAATTCTTGGAAGTAGGGATGGATGTTAAGAAGTAGGGGAGAGTGGAATTTCAAAGATTGAGTGAGGGGAAGGGGTCCAAAAAGGAAAAACACAGGTCCAACCTAGAAAATTGCCAAGTTGTAGCAAGAAATTAGGGTTTGTGCGAAAATGAGGAATTTGGGGGATCTCAGTGATGGGAAGGGTTTTATAAGGTACTTTAAGGATAGGGGAAGGTGTATGGACATTGGGATACAAGTTTTTCCGATGATTTGACCGTCCAAGAGAAATTTCCTTCAAAGCCCTAAGAGAGGGAAATGACCTTACCTAGGCGCAACTGAAGCATGAACAAGGTGTAAAATGACTCAGTGGAACTTGACATGATAATGACAACCCTTTGAATGATGGTACACTCAGTTTCATGGTGACATGGAATGTCATTTGGACAACTTTGACAAGGGTAAAATCAAACCCTAGACCTGATGCCTAGTGACCAAATTTTGCTTGAAGACTCACTGAAATCACAAAATTGATCTTGACACCTTAAAATCACTTTGTAAGAGCATGTTTGATCACTAGAGGAAGGCTGCAAAGGCTGACACTAACACCACAGAAGACAACCATAAACACAACACATGGCTAACCATCGTTGTCATATAAAAATGCATAATCATATTATGTATCACATAAAACATATAATATAATTGGAGTCCACCACTTTAAGAACATTCAATAGGCCCATAACATATTGGGGGGCACATATGCCCCTACATTTCTTTATCATCCTTTGGAGGATCTCGTGCCAAGTTGGGCCAAGATTCTTGAATCCCTTTTTCAAGCACTGAGAACACAATGGCACTCCACAAACTCCTCCTACTACGGAGCATCATTCCCACCTTTGCATACCAGATCAGTCCCCTCCATCACATATGTTTGCGGGAAGTATCCCATGCTTGAGGGCATGATTTTTTTCCCTTGGCCATCTTCTCAATTGATTAAAATCTCGACCTAAATCCCACCAAATATAGGTATGGTCGATTATCCTCCCATTCCTTGGATAGTTTGTCCTACCAACCTCTCTGGTGAGCCATATGTACATCACATATTGTAGACATTTGATATTATATCTTCAAATATTCTACTCTATGTCCACATTGTCCCCATGTTTGACTTAGTGGGTGAGAATTATTCTAGACCTCCTCTAGTAGTTCATTCTCGTTTTCCTCTTCCCTTAATTCTTCAGCAGGAACCATTGTTCCAAGAAGCATTAAGGCCATATTTAGACAAGTAAGGCCACTTTCCTGAAAGCCACAGATCCGGATTCTGATGGTCAGTTTGTCCGTTATGATCTCCACAAGGATTAGGACCTTCTCCTCCTCTCAAATTGGAGGGAAAACACCCTTTTATAGGAAAACCTACAGTTATTTTGTCGCACATTGTCACCAAACCGTAGCTCTATTTGATGAACTGGAAGCACCATTGGAAAAATATCACCAAGTACTCTCATGGGTCTCTCTTAGTTTTTGATGATTTGACACTTCACCTGGAAGCCATTTTTCCAAGAAGAGTCACTTCGTCGCCTCTCAAAACCAAATTTCTTCATATGTGACACTTTTACCTTAGGGACCACTTCCCCTAATACGTGTCGTCTCATGTGTCGATTTTCATTATTAGTAACCATCATTTAGTCATGCTTTCATGGTCCCCACCGTGCTTATTCTGTGTGGAAGCATCATTGAGTCACCCTTGTTCAGAGCATCTACGATGAGTCACCCTTACATCCATGGAGTTTGTTTCACATCCCATTACATCATGTCACAGTATTCCATCCATCTTTGTATACCATTCATCCTGTGTTACCCATTTTGGCCTCCAGTCATACTATCCACCATCCCCTTTAGAGTCGAATCAGTCGTTGTCAAGTCAACCACGCACTTTATGCTCTGACAAGGGAACTCATCTGTTTTTCCCTAAGTCCCACTTTTTTCCATTGTCCCTGGTGTCAGTACATCAGTCACATTACTATTTTCCCTCGTTCTTTAGTTGATGATCCTCATTGCCTCACCTATGGCAAGCCTTATTTTGTCGACATCAACGCATCTATTCTAGAAGAACGACCTAGAGGGTGGTGTATCTTGGTTCCAACTTCCACTCTCATTCGATGCCTTAGATCAAGCAAAGGGAATCATCATTTCCAATTGACTTGGTTGTTTCATGCTCGTGACTCATACATTTGATGGTCTAGTGATGCAACAAATTGTACAAACAATTTCTGGTTAGCCCTCCAGGTAACCCCCCACATGCCCGGATGCATTCCTATTATGCTACAACCTTACATGCAGTTCCTCAGATTTGATGGGTTCAGTTCCTACCAATTACAGTGTTCATAGCATGCATGTCTCCTTTAGATGATCCATTCAATTTTGCAGAGCCCTTCCCTATTCAGCCGGGCTTCTTCGGTTGTTCTACCCTCCCTCCAACCCATTTTTTAGGGAAGGGCCATTATATCTCATGTACTCAGATATTATTGTATTCAGTCCTAACTCATGTTTTTCCAGGTGCATTATGTATATGGGACACATTGTATTATTTCTTGGTTTAGTTATGCTAGCATGTCATGTACCATCCAACATGTACTATATTGCTCAGTTTTATGTTTCTAGGCGCATCATTATTTTTGTACTAAGTTATATTGGTAGGTATAGGTATGCCTCCCTTGCCTCACTAAGATCTGGTACTACAACATCAAAGAAGACTTGCATTGGTCTCGCCCCCTCTGTCCCTATCCTATTTCACTTTAGCTCTATTGGTCTCTCTCTCTCTCTCACTCCACTTTATTGTCTAGTGATTGTGTATTTCCAACGTACTTTAGTAATATGTTTTTCTCCTAACACTCGTACATTGGGGGGAAATCTGTTGTCACCAAAAAATTGATCATCTAGCCTAATTTACTAGATAAAGCAAAGTACACCATGTAAGGCCAATTTTACCATGGTAAAATTGCTTTCACTGTGAAAAAATACTTAATAAACCACATTTGTTAAGTAATTTATAATTAAACCCATGAAGAATAATTAAATAAAGCACTATTTATTTAATTATCTTTTAGGAATAATTAATTAAACCATTTATTAATTCCTTGTCATATTTTACTCAGTTATGAAAAATAAACAGATAAATTATTAATTATATTATTTTTCTCTAGAAATAATTAATTAATCACTAATTAATTATTATTCCTTGTCAAGTTTGACTAAATCCCTCAAGAATAATTAAATAAATCATTATTTCTTGAGATGGTAAATAAATCATTTATTTATTTATTTTTTTCTGAATAAAAGCTTAAATACTTTTTCCCCCCTAACCAAATATAATAAAATATTCCAAGTGGTTATTCCTAGAATGGGGTTAATAATATTTTATTATTACTCATTATTCGAGGATAACTCAATATTTTGTTATAAATGGAAGGGTTTTCCATTCATTATTCACTTTTGATTATTTTTTTTTTGTTGCACTCACTATTGTAATTCTGATTATTATCATTGTCACACACCATTTTTCTTTTCCATTTGAGTTCTCACTAAGCTAAAACATTTTATTTGTTGGTTTTAC
Organism: Pinus taeda; assembly: GCA_000404065.3. Classification (NCBI taxonomy): domain Eukaryota; kingdom Viridiplantae; phylum Streptophyta; class Pinopsida; order Pinales; family Pinaceae; genus Pinus; species Pinus taeda. The sequence continues at coordinate 76,757 of APFE031200318.1, read as the reverse complement.
ACATTATAGAGGAGAGAGACTCTATCAAAAGCTGAAGACATTTGAGGATAGCCAAGAACCCATCCCGTAGAGGCAGACTGGAAACATTTATTTGTTCCCTTCACAGGTGTTGTTTAATAAAATATATTCTTTATATATCAGGTTTCCATTGGATTATTAGAGTTCGTGCATTTATTACTATTTCATTTTGTTGTTTAACTATGATTGTGGCATAGATCAGGGTTTTGGCAGGTTTTGTTTCTATCATTTGCTGCAAATCTACAATGTTTAGCAGCCATTTATATTGTTGAGACTGTTTGTCATCCACAGTCTTAAAGATATTTCTTTTCGTACACATATGAGAAGAAAACATTATAACATTGTTCTTTAGTACAAACTAGTAAATCATTATGGCATCAGGTACACATACTTTTTTATTAGCAATAGAAACTCACTCAACATAAAGCTACCTTAACAACAAATAAATTAATAGCAACCATACAACTCTATGTAACTATTATAACCAACTCTAAACATCAGAGAACTAGATGAGCATTTTAAAACCCTTAGCAAACTACTTTCTCCATGTAGCCATACAACAATAGTGTATATATTCAGTCTCTGGTCATCAATCTCATTGCATAGGGCTAGATCACTCTCAATTCACCACGCACACACAATGTATTCATTCACCCTCCTTACACAACTAATTGCACTTGATCCAACTTGCTTTATTTCACTCCATAAGCGGGTTCCTTTTGTTTTACATTGCATAGGAGTGTACTTTATAATACTTTAGGCTACCATTAATCATAAACTATGCTCACACTGTCTAGTGGATAGTTCAATACTCAACACTAAAAATGCACAATATCCAATCTAAATCATTGCTCCACTCTAGCTCTAACAGTCTACAAGATCATACACCTAGACTTTCAATCCAACGCCTCAGTGGACCAGATCATTCACTCACTAAAACTGGATCAACACATATGCACTAGGTGGGACATCAAATCACACTTCACATTACCCATGCTATCATTATTCATATTAGCCAATGATCTTGCATTTTGCACAATTTTATGCATCACATAACTTTGATAATGACATCGTACAACACTTCTATGCTCGACTCAATCTTTCATACTCTATTGTTTTAATACCATTAATCACGCATGATCTGATCCTTACTTTCTTATTTGTTCACCGATATTTGTTGGCTCGATAAATCGATCTTGCGGACAAAACTGATCTCCCTAGTATCAGAAGATAGTCTAGCAACAAGCAAACAAACAAATCTATCTTTCTCTAAACATATGCAATTCATAAATAAAAACTATAGAGGTGTTAAGACCCTACCTTAAGTCCAACACTAGTTTGTAGCAGCCATCCTTCAACCGTCCAAAAGAGTTTCCTTTTGAGAACCCACAATCACAAACAAGTAAAAATTAAATAGCATCTGCATAACTAATATCATAAATCATGTCCATTATGGTGATCAAGGAATCCATAAAATAAACCATAAAACAATAGCTTATTGAGAAAAACAAACTTATTTGTATTAACTTTGAAGTAGAAGAACTTTACAACCTTTTCATCCTTGATGTTAAACAAGTTCTTCCCAGGGTCCAAAGTGGGAATTTCCTTTACATTGACAAGCCTTGCACTCTTCCAAATGAGATCGTAGAGGTATGTAATCTCTCCTCATAAAAACTCAACTAAGAAGACTAATTTCCAGCAGCATTTCACTTCAAAATTATTTAGCTTTCAACCTTCCAAGTAACTAGCCCAATGCTTCATTTTATAGTGCAGAGGAAGGAGGTTATAGGTCCACCTATGAAGGGATAGAGTCCTCCTTCAAAGGGATAAGCTCCTCACATCAAGGGATTAACTCCTTAAGGTATGGGATGCATGAACCTTAAGGGAGTGAACATGCCACCTCAAGATTCCTTCCAGAAGCTTCTAGAAATGACTCAAAGTGAGTTTTAAAGAATATGCGCCTTTCTAACTTTTACAGGGGTCTGCACCCATAACACAGAGGCAGACCGGTCAGATGCGTAGGAGACATGACCATTAGGTGCGGGACTGCATCTAATGCAAAGAGAAAGTGTGGAACGAGAGTTTTAGAGACTTTTGAGGGCTTTCTCTTATTTTCAAGGCTTGATATGAGGAACTGAGGCTTAAGACTTGCAGAGGAAAGTATGAGTGGTAATGGACTCACACATATTGCAGAATGTCAAGGTGACAATTTTTTGTGCAACAGTATTGCTCCAATTCTCTAATTCTCAACCATATTACTCAGAAAATACCCAACACCAAACTATTCAATCCACACATTTCTTTTTCAGACCTAATCAATGGTTACACACATTGAATGCATTCCACTTCAGCCAATGATCTTGTCAATCACACAACTCAGTGGGTCAATCAAATCAAATTATAATGAACAATTCAAACCCATATTTTATGACCAAGTCAGGTTAGCAATCACGACCAAATCAAAATGTTGTGCATACTAGATCAATTACTTGAAGACCATGGGTAAATTCCATGGGATAACTCATTGTTTTATTTTGCATGCTAAAATACGCATACACGAATTACCCATTGGTAACTGAGGTTGTAGATTGATGAGCACCAATATTGTAGTAAGGATTCTGCAATTCCTAGGCTAACAAATTTACTTATCAACCCGGGGTTCGTAAAAACTTGGAGGTGATAATGCTATATGCACAAGTAAAAGTGAAGGTCCTGCCTGTTGTCATTGTTCATCTGGCGAGAGACCCCAGGGGTTCCAAGCTAGACTTATATAGGGTCAGAAGAAGCTTGATTATTTGATGGAAGAAGAGCAAATCTATTCTAAGAGAAAGCTACTCTACTGCAGTAATGAAGAAAACAACATGTAATGCTAAATCACACGATAACCTAATTAACCATTTAAACAACTATGCTAAGTAGAATTTCTAAATCAACACTAACCTAATGCTGCTATCTAAGTTACAGAAGTAAAGAGCATCAAAATATACCAGTTTGTAAGCAAGTAAACCGAACTATATCTATTTTCAAACGAATGAGCAATGAGAGATCGAAATATATGAAAGGAGGACGCAAGGAAGCAGCAGTGCATAAGAACTGTTGGATCAATCAGGCTAATGGAAGATGAGTGGCAAAGAAAGTATCATAGGAGGTTATGCAAATAGATGGATAGATCGATCAATGAACAGGGTTGACGGAAGATGAGCGATGGAGATCTTATCATGGGAGATTAAGTTAATGGATGGACAGAAAGGATTAATGGAAGATGAGTGGCGGAGATCGTATCGTGGAAAAAATGTGCGGAAATGATGGAGTGGTCTTCAAAGGCGGTAAGTAGTTTCTCGTACGCCCTAAAAGTTGTAAGCAGATTTCTAAAATTTTACGTGATTAGACTAACTGGGTGACACGTAGCATGGGAAAACCACTTTTCTCACTCGCTCTTGGTCCGATAATGGTCATGCAAGATTCCGCACGAGATTGCGTGATAGCCGTTGGATCATGTGGGTTTGATCAATGGTGGAGATTGACCAAGCTAGTTGGCGAGTGGGTGAAACGATAGCTGTTGGATCGAGGGTGCGACAGATTGATGGTGGAGATTTGGAGCACATAAAGTAGTTGCAATACTTCATGCGAGATTGCACGATAGCTGTTGGATTAAGCTAGATATATCGATGGTGGAGATTTAAAGGGCATATAGTCAAGTGTTGAAATGCATTCGAGGGTGATTGGTGAGGTTTGTTGTGGATCGGACGGTAAGGAAATTATCCATGAAGAAAGTGTTGAAGGAGATTTCAATGAAAATGACAGAAAAACTAGTGAGGGTGAGGGTGGAACGAGAGTGATGGAAAAAGATGACAGTGAAATGAACCAAGTACTAAATCAAGACAACAAACTCCAAATCTCACGCAAGAACTAGAAATCTGTGCTTTTGGGGTTGCTGAAGGGTCTCTTCCTCAAGTCATGGTCCTAGAGGGAGGAGGTGAGGCTGAGACACCTACTAACGACCTTAAGGTGATATTTTTCTCTTAGCTAACATACTAATTGAAAGAAGGCACAAATGAAAGCAAACTAAAACAAAACCAATATACTCTATACTATTGTAATGGAAATGTAGCTACTTAAGAAAATGAACAATTAAACTATGAATCATCTACTCTATACTGTTGTAATGGAAATGCAGCTACTTAAGAAAATGAACAATTAAACCATGTATCTATGCTAGCATAACAGTACAATAAAGAGGAGCTTTAGTTG